>PVJX010019956.1:0-34010 GCA_004027295.1 Dolichotis patagonum
GCCAGGCAGGCGCTTAAGCCACTGAGCTAAATCCCCAGCTATGCACACTACTTTTGACCTCTACAATTACAACAGGTAATCAAAATGATAGCTATTAGTTCCACAAATTTATTAATATGGTGAATTGATGCTTGGGCAATCTTGGTCTTTGGGATTTCTGCACATGTGTTTTCAATTTCTTCTCTAGGAGTAAGCAGTATAATGGTGTTTTTGCAATGTACAGCATCCTCTAGGATCCCCCATGTGTGGTTGACATTATGTTTTTTAAAAAATCATGCTATTTTTCTTTTCCTGAAGTGTGTATCGTTTTTTGGGAGACTCAATGTCTAAACTTTTCTACTAGTGACTCTAAATAACACACATAACATTTTGTCTTTTTTCATTTCTCTCAACTTTGATAGATATTTGATGATAGGCATCCAATCTTCTACTCATGAATAAATCACCTAGACCACTGAAGATAGCCATGAAGATTTTGAAGAGGGGAAATCCATGGTATGACTTAGTGATGAAGGTCAAACTCAATAGCTATGCCAAGAGTAAGCAACATACACTGGAAAGAAATGTCTACCAAAAAGATATGGTGATGGTCTCTGTGAACATTGATAGACAAAGGTGACAACCAGGATCGTTAACAGTAGAAACACTACAGATAGATTGTATCCAAAGTCATATATTTTGAAAGATAAATTTGTAGCTAACAGAAATGGTTCTAGGAGGGTATTGTTATAGTTAATATAAAATGGGAACCATTTTTGGATATGTGAAATTTAAAGTATCACTTATTTGCTTGCCGGTACCAAGGAATGAACTGAAACTTCTGAAAACTGAGTTAAATAAATCTGTCATCCTTTCACTTTGATTTCAGATATTCTGTCTCAGCAATGAGAGAAAAGTAATTACACCTGTCTAGTTCCCTGCATAAAAATCACTAACAAAAACAATCAGAAGGCCTATCAAAAATATATTTATATTCGCATTCGTGGTGGCTGATGTTTAGAAAGACCAAATGACATTTTTCTATCTGATCGATGTATATTACAAAACTGAATAAAAAGTAAAACGCGTCAGCATCCACTCCTAGACCAGATTCCCATATCTTGTGTATAACCATATATTACGATGTGGAGTGGCTTTCCTGTCATGAACAATGAGAAATTTTTTTGGCCCTTGTAAATTCTGACCTCAGTGACTCCCTAGTACCCATGTGACAATTGTGTATAACTTTTTCAAAATAAATGGTTACCATAGATATATTTTAAAAAGAAGATAATCCAAATGAATAGTTCCATTTTAAAGTTGTACTTGAATTGAAATCTAATTATATTAAGAGATATTTAGTGATAAGCATTCTTTCTTTCCCATTTTTCTTACTCTACATGGCTTGCCGTATCATTCCAGCTTGTAGCTCAATAGTGATTTCAGACTAGCTTCTTGGATTTTAAAAGGATTTAAATCTCTGCCAGAATCTGATTCTTATTTTATTCTGTTGAGAAAAATCAGTTATTAGAGAAATGTTGCATCAGTTTAACCCATTTTATTTTTCATCCTGGGTATTCCTTTTCTTTCAATCAAAAATATATTCAATAGCCATAATTACATAGAGTAATTTTAACTTTGCTACAATTTGTTATTGGACTCTAATTTCCTAAGCTAATGTATATTCCTGTAGTCGTATTTGTGGTGATCCATTAAGGTTGACACCATCTTGCTCTGGAAAAGTCTTATCTTATTTATTGCAGCCTTTGTCAATAACCATGCCAGGAATTCTGAATTTAAATGCTGTGCTCTTTCATCTTAAGAGATGTTCTATGAAGATCCTGTTTTCTAGGCAACAGCTGAAATTCCCAGGTCATTTGTTAAGAATTATGATTCAGGGGCTGGGGATTTAGCTCAGCGGCATAAGTGCCTGCTCTGCAAGCATGCGTCGTGAGTTCGAGCCCTGGTACCAATTTAAAAAAAAAAGAATTATGATTCAACGTTTCCTTATTTCAGTGAGTACAGTAGTACCTTGGTTCATGAAGGCTTTTCTGTTCAGGAACAACTCTGTTAGCAAATAGAAGCATTTGTCAAAACCTTGCTTCCACTGACAAACTCCACATAGGGTAGTGAACACAAATGTCTTCCCCAGAGGCATGGAAAGAATTAAGGTTGTGAACCGAGGTACCACAGTGCAGCACTTTTTCCTGTGTTTCCATGTTCTCTTTCTATCACCCACTACTCAGGACTCCCAATTAAATTAACTTAATTTTTGATATACAATATTTTAAACATGAAACATGTTCAATAGGTTATATGAAAAACAATAGAAATTACTTTTAAGAATAATAAATGTTACTGTTTTAAGAACATAAAGTTTTATTATTTTAGAACTAAGCCAATGGTTAAAGTTGTATTAATCTAAAATTATATAACAGATGCACAAGTTTAGATAACTTACGAAACTAAAAGTGTTGTGCCATCAAATACTCCTATATTTTGACAAATTGTTTGCAAATTGTAAGGAGTAGTCTATTTTATTTCCACTAACGAGTCATTTTACTAAGGTATGTCTTAGATCAACATGTTAAAAAATATAGCAACAATCACTGAGTGCTCTATAAATCCTATTAATTTGTTAGCAGCTATATATAATTGTTATACTTTCCTTAAAGGGGAAGTACTGTATAAACAAGTAGTGCAGTTGGAATAATTTAGAAATGGTAACAAAAACATATGAGACCATGGGAAATCTGAAAAATTTTCTTCTGTTTGACACAGAGGGAAATAATGTGGAAGTTTATATAATCCTACAAAAGTTCATTTTGAAATCTCTCATTTAAAGCTAAAATTAGCTATTATAGTATTATTAATATACTAAAAAATAAATATTTTGTTACAATTACACTTTTTGCATTAGACACAAAATTCAATATGGTAACTAAAAGAATCACTCACTTGTATTTAACTGTTCTATATTTGCTACTTTCTTTCTATGGCACCAAGCTTACTAAAGATCATTACTACATCACTTTACTGGCACTGAGTTTTTTTATGATACACAACAAAGCTGTAATATCGGTGCTATTGTAAAAGTGCTTATGTTTTCTGTGGGGTGAAACAGAATGATCAAATATCAGTATTAAGGCACGGGAGCCCAGTGTAGGAGCTGGCCTATGGGCTTGTACCTGACAAAAGGTGAACAAGACTGAAAAAGAAAGAGACATAGGAAGCCGGGTAGCTGTTGGCTCCCTTTGACAAAGAGTCCCAAGTGACTGGCTCACCCTTGCCTTTATTCTCTGAGACATGCTTACCAGCAATTAGAGTAACACAGGATTCATCTGTCTCTCAGCATCCATGGCACTCGTCTGGATAAAAAACAGGATCTCAGCAGTATTAGTCTTTCCCTGGAACCCGTAATGTGTCAGCATGCTTGCAAGCTGCCTTTCTCCCTAGTGTTCAGAGAAAACACCATTTAGGCCTCAGTCTTCCTAGCTGGTCTCCCACAGTCCAGGGATTCTTTATCACATTAGTTCTTTTTAGAAATTGAAAGAGTAAAGAACATACAAAAGGCAAAGGGAGTCCATGAGTCTTTCAGAGCAGAGAAATCCTGGAAAGTAAAAGGAGACATGTCGATGAGAGAGTAAGCATGTTAGTTTTGAGTAGCTGTACTTACTTAATGGACTAAGACACACTAGCCATGTTCAAGGCAGTGGTAAAGAATAAGAATAGAGAGTAAATCCAGGGCAGGTTCTTTAAGGACTCTGTAAAATATGTAAAAAATGCAGAAGGGTTTAGGTTACTTTCTGAAACGAAAATACATGAATGGAAGTTTACATTATGGGAAAGGGAGAGGTGGGAAAGAGAATGGTGCATCTGCCTTCAGAACAACTCCTGGATACGTGCAGAGCTTGGCACGAATGAGTGCAGGACGGAGACGTGGTACAGAAAGTCTAGTTCAGAACTAATGTGGAGATGGTGAGAAGACAGAATGGTATTTGTACAAAGAAGGAATAAGTCTTAAGAGAACTCATAACTGGGAATTACCATGCACAAGTAAAAATGAAAAAGGAGCCCAAAACTCACATAAACAGAAGTTTGTATTTCCTGATGTAGTGTGTATTTGGGAAGGCATAGGAAGTAGCCCGGGAGAGTACCTGGTTCCTTTCAGTAGTAGAACAAAAAGAAAATGGCTTGAGTAGGGGATATATAGACATTTGAAATGGGAGTATAAAGACAAGTTTTACTTCCTTCAAAATTTGGCCTCTTGATGGTTCCTAATGTATTATTAAATAAGGAAGACAGGATAAAGAAACTCTTCAACAGAAGTCATGACTTCATATTCATCTATATTGATTATAGATATTCTCATTATCTATTACTGCATTTACATTCTCTGAGAAAAAAAATCCTAATGGATCAAAGAAACAATTATCATTGACCCAGCATATGAATTTATAATTGGCTGAGGCTCGGTCAAGATGACACACAAGTACACCCTCCCATTTGGAACTAGAGCTGGAATAACTCAAATCTGTAAGTACCAGAGCAAGTGAAGCTTCTTAGACCTCTCTTTCTCTCTCTTCCTCCCTCTTTCCCAAACCCTCTCAACAGGTAATTTCTGGATCCTCTGTGTGGTTTTTGCAAGTGACATCACAGGATAGTTTAATTTCTTACAATCACCTCAATAATCTAAGAGTCAATATTTTAAAACATCTAGTAGAAGCCACAAGGTTTTTCTGGGCTAGTCCCTGGGATTTGGCAATGTCACTTCTGCCTTCTATTATTCTAACAAGTAATTACAGACAGGCACAAATTGAAAGGGATGGAAATTATACAGCATACCTCAAAATAAGTTTAGAGAAATATTTTTGATGATCTTTAATCCACACAGCAAAGAGCATTTGACTACAGAAAGGTACTTTGTGTTGATGATTTTAATGCTTTCCCTTGAAAGAGAATATGTTTCCATTTTCAACCACTGAAGATTCTAAAATCTATTATGGCAAAACTACACATTATGAATTCATTGCAAGCTATGGACTAGTAAACGACTGAGCCTGATTTTACTAAGAGAATAACCAGTTTTCCTTATCATCATGACCAGCTCCTGTCCACTGTGAGCAAAGTGCCTGGTTCCGAATGATTGCTTTAGGAAAGCTGCCATTTATATCACAAGAAATCTGAACATTCTGTTAGTCACTTTAGCATGCTGGATGGAAATATCTAAAACGAAGGGGGAAATGTGAACAAAGTTTAGGCATCCAAGAGACTGAAGATTAGGAGAAATGTTAATCATGAACTTGCCCCAGATAGAATGAGGACCTAACAGGACAGAAGGTCCCTGTTTTGAACGAATTTGTGATGATAAGAGAAAGCCCTGAGTGACAGTAATTACCTGCCGTCAAGGCTGTTCTTTAGCAATGGAATGCAGTTAGTCAGGACTATGGGATTTTTAAAGAGTAAGGCAGATGCCAAGTTCCAGGGAGCACATAAAGTGTTCAGGAGTTCTGGGCCAAAAAGTTGGTGGGTTTTGTACTATTTTGCAACCTCAATGACTTTGCCATGCATTTGTCAGAGCTGAACGCTTCCTGCATTAGACAGGAAGGAATTTTCCCAAGAGTAAGCAGTACTTAATGTTGGAATGCTGTAGGAGTGGACTTTAAAATAGAATAAATGTCAACTTGTCGGTGGTCATTGTGCTTGCAAACTGGAATGAAAGACACGTGATTTTCTTCTAGCATTTGATTGTAATGCATAATAGAGACATACCAGAGACTAAATATTAGGTCAAAATTTTGGCTTACAGAAATGGAAGCAAACGTAGATTTTACTGTCTTGATTTAAAATCTTTCAAATTTTTTATGCAAACTAGATGCATTCAAAAGTTCTTTGAAGAAAAAAATAATGCCCCTAACTTGATATTTGTGATTTTTTAAAGATATCTGTAACTATTCCAAGAGAATGTTATATACATATTTCCTCTTTAATATTTTCAGTAAAATGGAATCCAATAGTCTGTTTCTAGTAACAATGTTAGAGTAAGGAATAATAATGATATTTTATTTCTATGGTCAATTTATTGAGACTGTAATCAAAGATAGCTATAGAAAACATTTCAGAATTCTTGAAAATGATGTTGGATGTTAAAATGCTTACTTTATATATTCTGAAGTAGTGAGGATACAGAGCTAAACAACAGTTTCAGCTCCGGTATTAAAGTATTTAAATAGGTACAATATTTAACTGCCCTGAGGTGGTATCTGAGTAGTTCACTAAATCAACATTTTATAATTCTTGTTTATTCTTCATCTGATACTTAAAGATTAAACAAAGAACATGCATTAGGCCTAAGTTTAATGTCAACATAAAATTAGCAGGAAGAATTCATCCAAAAGGAAGGGGAAATGTTTAGAAGTAAGAGAGATAACAGTATGCAAAAAGGGAAGGCTATCACAAAAGAAAGAACAAAATTCCAAAGGGAACTGTCTCACAAAACTTCCTCTTATTTCACACTTGTGTACAGATGTGTTAGGTATTCATTAACTTCTAGTGAACCTGTTAAGTGACAATGCCTTTTTGTGAAATCAAAGTTTGTATATCTAGGTACAGGTCCAGCTATAAAGAAGTATGAAAATTGACTTCTTTATCCAGACATCATAAATTAATGTAACCTCATTATTTGGAGTTATTACACATGGACAAATTAATGAGTTGCAAATATATTTAAAGCAAAGCACATTATAACTAGGACAAACCTAAATGTCTTCAGAAGAACAAATCTAATTTTCTTTGAGTCACAGAATGATTGTGTCATTTCTTTTGAAATACATAAAACTTGATTCCAAATTCTGGTTGATATGTACACAATTATGTTCAACCAGTGTTCCTCCTTATGAATTTCTTCAGTGTCTGCATGCCGTTGCAATGACAATCAATGAAAATGAAGCACACAACTGGAGATATTTCAGTTAAGCAATTGGTCAAACATCTTGATAAAATAAATAAAATTCAGAAAACACCCAGAAACAGAATTTTCCTCAACCATGGAACATTTTAATCATATAGAAGAAATACACCCTGTGTGTAAGTTAAGGGGCTAGGAACATGAGGCTAGGGACAGAGACTTAGCAAGATCTGGAACCGTAGATGACCATCTGTCTAACACAGAGCATTTTGCAGATTTTGCCTGTAGTATCTGAGAATGTTCAGAAGTTGCTTCATGTTGGTCAACACAGAATAGTCCTTAAATTATCTTAAATTGAAATACACAGGACAGTGGGCTTGTTACTTTGCACTGCTTGTTTAGTGGTGACAGTAAAATCATGCACAGAAAAACTGAGTTAAACTGAGGAAAGAATCTGCTTGGAAAATCAAGTGTTTTCATTATAGATAAGGAAGCACAGAGTAATCCTAAGGAGCCTTAACATATTTTAGCTGCTCGTGTTATACAGCTTGCTCTATTTGACATTACTTTTCTCACATTTGCAATGACTTCATCATTTATGCTCAAGTAAAATATTGAAGAAAAAAAAACTAGAAGTAATCCCTTAACCTACAGCTGGTGCATACCTGTTAATTTCAAAAGTTTGAAAGTGGCAGTTTGGGTAAAATGTTGATATGCATTTCCATAAGCTATAATATAAATCTTTCAAAATGGCAAAAGCACAATTTACCTTTTAATCAGAAAACCTTGCTAATTTAAATTGTGTGGTCCAGATAACATTATCTTCTCCAAGATGCTTGACATGAACAATAATAGTAAAATTCATTTATATTTAGTATTTTTCATATACTCTTAGATTAAAATGGCAACTCTGCACATATTTACATGTGGCATGTATAAATGTTAAAGAATGGGCACATTTAACAAGATTTTAGGTTGCTTTTAACTTGTAAACATTTACACTTATGATGTGGGGGGCTTTTATTTGAATTTTTCTAAGCTCCACAAATAATAGGGACATGAATGTCTGAACAAATTATCTTACTTATAGGCCACAGAGGTTTATATCTGGTAAACTTTTGTAAGTGTATAGATTTCTTTCAGCAGGAAAAGGACTTGAGAAAGTCATTTGATTTGTGCCAGAGTCACTGAGTTTAAGAACTTGTCAGATTTTTTTGTCTTATTTCAAAGGGACTTGCTTCCTAATCTAGGAATAATTAAAAGGATTAGTCATGTTTTATGGGTTGTGTATATAATGGATTAAGTGCTAATAAGCATAATAAATCTTTTCACTCTCCTTGTGAGTGACTCAAGTTTTTAAACTGACCTAGAACTCTGAATGTCAACAGAATATATCAGTGAACTCTTCCCTACCTTTGACTTTGTACTTCAGTGCTGGGAGCTGGTGATTTTATTTGTAAAATTATGTGACATCATATTTCTGCAAAGCAGCATGTACCTTTACTACTGGTTCTTATTCCTACTCTGCACATTATTTTTAGATGAATACCCTTGTACTTGTGTTATTTTATGAAACTTTTGTTGTTTTATGTGCATCTGATTTTATGTAAGCAGCACTGCGTAACGGATTTCATCTTTTATCTAAACTCTTCCGGCCGGGGATTTAACTCAGTGGCTTAAGCGCCTGCCTGGCAAGCGTGAGGTCATGAGTTCGATCCCCGGTAACAAAAAAAAAAAAAACAAAACTCTTCCAGTCAGCCCTAAATTTTAAAGATTGACCTAAGTTATCATCTAGTTAGTACTTTTGTATCATCTGTTATGTGCCTAGTTATCATCTAGTTATCTTTCACTATGTTTCTTCATATATGTTTTGTCATGTAAAGAATCTATATTTGACGAAAAAAATCTATTCTTCCTGATTGTTATGTGATCTTTTTGTATTAAGATTAAATGTATCTGTAATCCCAGCACTCGGGAAGCTGAGGCAGGAGGATCCTTGTGAGTTCAAGACCAGCCTGGGCTACAAAGTGAGCTTCTTTAGTTTGTTTCTATTAACACCATAATGAACTTAAAAAGAGATATATAGATATAGATATAACATTCATGGTATCTTTTCTCTGGTCTTTCACTAAGGTAATTGTGAATTTTAAATATATTTTGTTTATTTTTACTTTTATTTTTAGGTGATGGAGGATCTTGTGCATACTGGGCAAGTGCTCTATCACTGAGCTACATTTCCCCCTATGCTTTATTTTTATTGTTTTTGACTTTTAGAATAAATTATTTGACTGTCCAAAACTGATTGAGATGAATTAATTTGATGGTAATTTTTTTTTTTTTTTTTGGTACCAGGGATCAAACTCATGACCTCACACTTGCTAGGTAGGTGCTTATGCCACTGAGCTAAATCCTCAGCCTTTGAAGGTAATTTTTATTAAAATATGAACCAGCACTAATACTGTGAAGCACCTTTCCATTTGTTAAAATACTACTTTACCTTCATTAATGTTTCTTAATTTTAACATTTCTAGTTTTCCCATAAGGAATTTTTCCAGGTAATTTTGTTGTAAACTATATCTACAGCTATTTTATGTTCTACATTTTTGCTACCATGTATAGACTTCTTATTTATAATTGTACTTTATGTTGAATTAAACCTTTTGTTTGACTCTTTTGTCTGAATAGTCCATTTACAGAGTCTATTGGTTTTCCAATGAGAAGAAAATATCTTTTAGAAAAGTAGCATTTTATGTAAGCTTTGCACTATTTTTTAACTTACTTTATTCTTTTTTAATTTTCAATTTTTTATTGTGTTTTACATGTATACAGTTCATGCAGTTTACAGTCATTTGGGGGAGTGATTACATGTACATACCATGGCTTATTTTTTTTTATCCCTTTCTCTTTCTTGTCTCCCTTCTCCTCCAATTTCCCTATGACATTTTCATTCCTATTGTTATTATTAATCTTAGTTCATGTTATAGCATGTAATGTTTACCATACTGAGATTATTAGGTTCCTCTACATGGAAAATGTTTATTCTACTTATTGACTTGACATTATATTTTATGTCACAGTAGCTTGTGATTGGGAAATATCTTACTTGTTTTTCCCACTACTAATTTTTTTTCTACAAAATGGTTTCTGTAGAACTAATTTGGTACTTTAGATTAGTAGAAATCTGTAATGTTGATCAGCATATTACTGCAATAAGATCACTTGAGAGAGGTTTTTAAATATACCATAGAATTCAAATAGCTAATGTTTCTTTCTGGATTTCATAATTATACTGCATTCTTAAAAGTTTTTTCTAATTTTATAACTCCTTTCTCAGTCATAGAGACAAGCAAAAACCATTAACATTAAAAATAGCATTTAGAATTATATAATATATGGAGTATTATGTGGAATTTTTAAAAGAAAAGGTATAAATACAACTACTCTTGCAGCCATATGGAAGGGAAAATTGTTTTTAATTAATTTGTAAAATTCTTCACAGTTTATTATTTTATTTGATTTTTTATTTTTTCTGTGTCATTTTGTTATAGCCTAAAAATTTCTTTATCTTGGGTTTCAAATATATTTTTGAAAGTAGTTTGGCATGTTACTTTTTTATTGTGCTACTAAATCATCTCTTATACTTTATATTTTTATTTGAATTTTTTCTTAGGGTGCTAAAACCTTTCTTCAAATTGGTTTAATGTCTTCAAATTAATAACTTTATTTATATTAGTTCACCATTTTTGTCAGTTGTTATTTTCCTTTATTTCCATCATTTTCACTATTATTTTATTTTTGTTTTAAAGGATTCTTTCTATGCTTTTAAATGTTTGTATTTGAATTTGTATCTCATTTTTATTTGCACAGTCATTAAGTGACAAATGGAATACATATAAAAGTGTTACTCCATGTTCTTTTTCTCCAACACGTGGAGTTGTGATCTCTAAAATCAAAAAACGAATTCTAGGAACAATGGATATTAAGAGTTGGAAGAATTTATTGAGATTAAGAGAGAGAGGGAGAGAGAGAGAGAGACAGAGAGAGAGAGAGAGATTCGAAGAGAGACAGAAGGGAGCCTGGAAAGTGGGTTGCCCCTTTTCTATATGGTTGACTTTTTCTTTCCTTTGTTTTGATATTTTGTTATTCATATATTAACATATCTTCTATCACATACAACATCTGTTAGATTTTTGTGTATAATTTTTCTTCCTTTTTTTATATTTTTCAGGGAAAATCTCACTATATGATATTCCAGAGCAGTAGTTTATTTTCAACTGATTCATTTTAAATGTTTTCTTCTTGATTTATGTTATCAATATTTGCCACTATCTTTCAAGCATATTTTACAGAAAAAATTGCCTATTACAAGAGTCTCATTAAATAAGGCATACTGTGTTTTGTTTTCTTTCTTTTATAGTGATTTTTCTTTTCAGATGTCTACTTCAGGAGTTAGGAAATCATAATCCACAGGCCAAATCTGGCACAAAACTTGTATATGTAAAGAAAGATTTATTGAAGCACAATAGGCTGAATTTATTTATACATTGTATATAGTAGGTTTCATGGAAAATAGAATTGAGTAGTTGGAAATAAGACTCCGTGGGCAACAAGATCTAAAATAGTGACTCTTTTACAAGTTTGCTGATCTTCATTATAATTAATTCATCTGTGAGTCCATATATTTTGGAAATATCCACTGCCCTGTCATTTTGTATTGGCAAAGGCTGCACTCCTGAGAATGAAAGAACGAGATAAAGAAAGACAGATAGGCTGACAGAGTCAGAGACAACAGAGACAAGAGAAATTAGACACTGTTTTAGTTTATTTTTACTCATTATTGAGACAAAATACCTGACACCCAAAGTTAGGGAAGGAAAGGTTTATTTTGTACAGTTCTTGGAAGTTTCAGTCCATACTCAGTTGGTTCCAAGACAGCATAGCTTGGCCCGACCACTGTTTATGGCCACTGAAAACAGCAAAAGTGAAAGCAAAAGAGAAAGTCCCACCTTCTTCTTGCCATTACACTGGCTCTACCCATAGGCATGTGAAACAGTCACATCACCAATCCAAACACTAAAGAAAAAGCAATAAAAATACTAGATTCAGTCGCCTCCATGACAGAATGAGGCTATGGGGGGCCATTTAAATAAATCACAACAGACACTAAGAGTAAGTCTTGCCCTTTCCTCTATTCCCAGTGATTGGCATGAAATGACTGGTAACTGCAGTTAAAGGTTTGCCTTCTAGGTGTAACTTAAAGATGTCTCTGAATGGCCAATTCAGTTTTAGAGTTTTCTGTGACACTGGCTGACATCACTGTAGCCACTGCCATGTGACTCATTTTTATTTCTCTATTAACTGTGTTCCCTTTGCTCTTTTCTAGACAGTATTCAAAACAACACTTCTCTATGACAGAACTCAGTCTTTTCTGCTTGCTGAGACCGGGATGACACAACAGTATATCTTGACTTTTATTCTATTATCTTGAGATTCAAAGGGTGAAAAGACAGTGAAGAAAATCACACTGCAAACCCAGTTGTTCTGCTGTTAGTATTAGCTCACAGTATAAATGATCTCACAGTGTTTCACCCTTATTCATTGCATACTCTGACTTCCTTTTGTTAGGACAAAATACCAGACATACTCAATTTAAAGGACAAAAATTTATTTTGGTTAATAGTTTCAGAGAGATAAGTCCATACTCCAATAGCTATTTTGCTTTAAATCTGTGGGACAACAGATACGTCATGGTGAAAGCCATGGGGGATAAAAGCTACTCACCTTATGGCATCTGGGAAACAGAGAACAGGGAATAAGCCAGAGAGAAAGGGACCAATGAGCAGATATGGAACCCAGGGTCATGGATCCATGACCCACCTGGACAAACTAAGGAGTGTAGTTTAGTAATCACTTAGGAGTTTCTCAAGCTAATCAAGCTGACAGTTAAGATTACTCATCACGCACAGTGTACGGTTTAAGACTGCATGTCCCCTCAAAGCCTCACGCAGTCATGAAGAGTGTTTCAGAGGCAGCAGAGTCTAGAGTTTGTGACTGGTTCACAGTCTCATACTGGGATTAGAGGGACACTACACTGTCCCTAGCACTATACCTTCCCTAGGGCGGGGAGGCTGTATACCAGTATAAGAATCAGGTATTTTGTCACAGCAACTAAGAAACAATAACTAAAGTATTCAGCAAAACTAGCCAGACTAGTTTCTTGCTGAGTAATTCTAGAAGGAGAGGAACAAAATTCCAAAACTCTCTCATAATCTTTTCCCCAGTTGTTATGATTGCAATTTCCTTCACCTACACAACCAGCACGCCTCCCCATCTCTTCTTCTTGTCATCTCCACACATCCATACACAGTCACGTCAGCTTTGGGTAATTTCTACTTTCCCAAGTTATCAGACTTTTGTTTTTGTTTTTTTGACACAAAGTCTCCCTATGAAGTTCAGGCTGGCTTTGAACTCACACTAATCCTCCTGTCTCAGCCTCCCAAGTGCTGGGATTACAGACTTGTGCCACCACATCCAGCCTGATTGATTGTTTTAAATCCAGTAATTCATTATCAATTCTGTCATTATTATTATATTTTTGGGGAAGGTGCAATTCTGATATAAATCGATTTTGAAAGGATACAGATCTCATGCTATTTCTTTATTAACAAGCTTCAGATAATCATGAGTTTTTCTTTATTTTAACTGCTCAAAAAAGGAACATTTAGAACATAAAAAATGCTATACTAGCTATTAATGTGAACTCTGTGTGAAAATGCTACACTAGCTATTAATGTGAGCTCTGTATGTTGCTCAAAATGGATGCCAGACAGTATTAAAATATTTTCAACATAGTTTTTCTCTGAAAGTTAAAGGTTGCCAATTTTATGTAGCATGTTATTACTGTAGATAATGTACTCACATATACTACACAACAGCTATTTCTAAACTGTTTTCTGACTCTGTTTCTGGCTTTCTGCCTTGAAGCTCCACCATCTGCTACAAAATACTGATTTTTCACTCAGAGAAAGTATAAAATGTCAGTGTGTCCTGCTAACAGTGACTTTCCATTCAGCTGTATAGAATCAGAATATCTTGTTTAATCTTAATCCTGAAACAGCCGGTTGCTAGCACACGATTCACTTTCCTCTCTCAATGGCTGGTTTAACTCAATCTATCAAAACCATAATCATAATCTTTCCATTTAAACTTGGGTTTCCTTTTTTTATTTTATTTTTTTATATTATATTTTAAAGAGAATAAAACAAAAGACGGCAGTACAGAGCAGATCAGAACAGGACAACATAGGCAACACAGTACTTTACATTAAGACAACCGGACATTAACAGTAGCTATCACAATATCTCTTACTCTGCTATAGTTGAGCATAGTTTCAAATACAATAATATCAAACATAACAAAATAGTATAAAGCCATTCAAAGAGTGAAAGAATTACAGGGCTTTCTGAACCGAATAACAGAAAATGATCAATGGGTACTATAATATCTCATTTTCAATAGAAAAATTTTGTTTAAACTATCACACAGATTCAAATCCCAATAAGACAAAAACTTGGGTTTCTTGTATTTCTCTTTTGATCCATTTCTTGTTACATTGCCCCACCACCATCTAAAAGGATGGACTACAATTCTAACTGTACATAAGTCATTCTCATTTGCACTCATCTATGTATTCTACATGTTTACTTTATCAATTTTTTCGAAGTCCATTTGTTTATATCCACCATGATACTGAAAGATACAATAATCTTCTCACCTGTATTGCTGTGTTGATCTCCTACTTGGCCTCCACTTTGCGTTTCTCTTCTCCGTACTTCAAGCAGGACTAACCTTTTTTATAAAGATTCTAAATATGATAATAAATTACTTAGATTAAAATATACTTATGAGTAAAAGAGTATTTGTTAATGGTGGATTGGGTTCTACTTTTTCTGCCTCATGTTGACATCCAACAACTCTGTGGCAGATAATGCAACTGCATTTCATTTTACAAATATAGACTGGCTATTATAATTGATACATTGTGTCAATTTGAGAAGTTTAGAAAATTAACTAAGAGACTCAGCAGGGAGCAAGAATCCTTAGTTTGTAAGTATCCTCAACCTGTGGAAGAGGAGGGCACAGAGGTGGTGTGAGTACTACATTCACTCTGGGAAGGGGGTAAACTATAAGGGAGGGGAAGAGGCTTGTTCTCACCCCTTTTGTTTTGGCTGCTTTTTCTGGCTGCTGCCTTGAAGTATTGCCCTGGTGCTCTGCCACCCTACCTTGGAGTCAACAGATTATGGACTGAAACCTCCACAGACAGTGAGCTAAATAAACCTTTCCTTCCTTCATATTGGGTGTTGGGTATTTTATCCCAGCAATGAGAGAAAAATAGCCAAGACTCCATTAACTGGAGAAATGAAGAAATCTGACTTTACCATCATAGAGAGTTATGATGTCTGAATCTTCAGAGGGAAAATTCTATAATCTTCACTCTTTCTTTGATTTTTTTTTCAGATGATAGGGGTTACAGGTTACATCTTCACCCTTAAATGTTTAACACTGGCTATTCAATACAGAAATCTGAGCACTCTACTACCAGTCAGCTAAAATGTGGGTCCAAAAGTATGGAAAGTCATCTAATAGGCAGATGGTTGTAGAGTATGCAAGCATTCTAAAACAACATTCTCCCCTCAATTGATACCCTTTGAAATTTTGTTGTAATTCTTTGTCTTCTTCTCCTTCTTTTCCCTCCTTGAAATAAAATGTATTTGGAAAAAAAATAAAGAATATTAACGAAGCCAAAATAAAGTACTCTTCATCTGTTTATTTTTCCTTAACTGTTTTTAAAAGAATTTATTTAAAAAAAACAGAAAAAAAGATAGAAATGATACAGAATTTCAAAAAAAATAGTAAGAAATTAACACTAATTAATATATTGCAATTTGTTGTCTTAGAAGTAGTTGTTCAGGTTACAAGATGCAGGCACAAAAATGATCCAACCATCAAATAATGTTAAAAGAATTTTTAATGGTCACAATATATTTCTTTTTATTTTAAACAGATAAAACAATAAAACAATGTTTACAAACAAATGAGCAGGAGAATTGCAATAATGAATACACTGCACATTGTTGTCTTTGTACCTTTCTTCATAGGATTCTATGTTTTGTGTATGTTTTTGAAAATATGATAAAAAGGTAGAGAAACACACACAAGTTTGTTGTTATGACAGGATTATCAGAATAAAAGGGGGCATTAGGAAGCATTTCTTTACATACTTTTGTATTACTCTACTGGTCATATTGAGTAAATATTACAGTTTAATTAAAACAACAAAAATTTTTTGAAAAGTAATAAAGACCAATTAAAGAAGTAGAGGAAAACCAGACATGAGGCTGACAGGAAAGAGAAAAAAGGGAAACAGAACTGACTGACAGAAAAGGACTTTTGGAGTTCAGAGGTTAGCGGTGTGGTACCTGTCAAATTCCCAAAACAGAAAAAAGTGTTACCAGGACAGAAAGAATGCTCTGAACATGCCACTGGGGACAAGCGATAGTTCACTGGTTAAAATGTGGGCTCCTTTGGAGAATGCAATACAGTTTCTTTGGCTCACTCTGTGTCTTTGCCTGTTGCTTCTTCCTCATTCTCACATCCCTGTGTCACTGACTGCCATCTATTTTCTACCTGCCATTTGCCAAATGTTTACTGCAGTTTTAATTTTAAAACTTTCTTGTGTTCTTCTCCTCTTCCCAATCATAATAAAATCAAATTTCAAAAAAAAATAAAATCAAGTTTTGTATGCTTGTTTCTACAATAGAAAAAGAAAGAAATTTTTAAAACTGGTAATTCACTTCCAAATATTTTAGGCTGACATCTAAAATCTTTCTTAATAACAGTTTTAAACAGTTTATATTTTTGGCACACTATGAATACAGATATTTTGAAATAAAATTGTCATATTCATCTTAAAAATGATTGTATGAAGTAAAAAGTATGACGGGAACCTGATTCCTACCATCATCTGTATATAAAATATTTATGAGCACTTTCTTCTTTAGCAGCTGGAAATCTTTCACTGGTTCTTTTATGCTCTTTGAACACATAGCTCCATTTCATTTAGAGAAGAGATTTATTCTAATCCATGGAGCTGTTTTATTGAATAAATTATAATTTCCTCCAGCCAATGTAACAATATTAATCATTATTTTCTAAAACAAATTTCTTTTGGATTCTATTATCATCAGAATATCTAGCTGCATATAATAAGTCCAAACAATCCGAATTTATAAACCTTTTAAGAAATTCACAATTTCTGGTAAATTGCATTTTAACAAGTTTATTCATCTATAGCTAAATATTGTTTGCCATTCGCAAAACACTAAGCTTGACTTAATTTCTATACCTCTATTTTATATTCATACTTTAAATGCTTATCATGAGTCACAAAAAAATCCGATGCTACACTCTTAAGGGTCACCCTATTTCAGTGACTGGGTGGGAGATGGCTACAAGAAACAGCTATGAAGGAGAGAGTGCCATTTGCAGACACAAGAGAGGGTTAAGCAGGAGCAAAGCCCGTGGGACACACAGGGCTGAGCAGCACCATCTTTCTTTGTTGAGGTGCCAGGCCCTTTTTGTATGGTTTTTGAAGAGGAAAAGTCTGAAAGTCCTGGGAGAGTCCAGTGGGTTGCTCAGCTTCCCTCATTTCCTCTTTCTAGCAGGGAACTTTGTGAAGCATTTGCTTTTCTCATCCATCAACATGATTAGGGATAAAGCCTAACCCCAATCCTAAGCCTGACCTTGTTCGGGACCTTAACACTCTAAGAATGGGAAGAATCAAGAAATGCTCTGGAGTGAATATAGTCTTGACTCAGACAAACCACCAGGGGAAAACAGCTGGCCAGAGCTGTTGCACAAGAACAGCTGGATGAGTGAATGTGGAAACAAAACAGATACCAGTTACAACTCATTATCCTTCCCCTATGTTTGGTGAATTCCAGTACTACCGGGCCTGGAAAGAAACTATCCACCTAACACTTCAGCCTGGAGGAAGTTACTGGACTCATCTCTCTTTCTCTCTCTGTCTCTCTCTTTCTTTCTTTTTCCTTCTTTCTTCTTTCTTTCTTTCTTTCTTTCTTTCTTTCTTTCTTTCTTTCTTTCTTTCTTTTTTCTTTCTTTCTTTCTTTCTTCTTTCTCTCTCTCTTTCTTTCTTTTTTCTTTCTCTTTCTTTTCTTCCTTTTTTTCTTTCCTTTGTATGTATTGTTTTGTTTGCTCTTTTTCTTTGATTCTCCTATTTTTAAAGTTTTTTAGTTTACCTAATTCTATTTCTTTATCTATTTTTAATTAAAATTTTTTATTTGAAAGAGAATAAAACAAAACAAAGCAAATCAGTACAGAGCAATGCAAGCAACACAGAACTTCAAAAGAAGACAACAGGAAGTCAATAGTGGCTACTATAATGTCTGTTGTTTTCTTCAAAATAGCTTTCCATACTATCACACATAATAAAATCAGATAAAACACAACAAAATAAAACCAATCAAAACAAAAGAATAAACACAATATAGGCCTTCAAAACAAGATGATAGAAAATCACCAATGGCTATCATAGTGTCTCATTTTCTTCTCAATAGCTATTCATACCATCACACAAAAATAAAATCAAACAAAACAAAACAAAATAAAAACAAGTAAACAAAATAATGAAAGCATTATAGGACTTTGAAACAAGATAATAGGAAACCAACAATGGTTACCATAACACACCCTGTTATCTTCAAAATAGCTGCTTATACCATCAGACACAGTAAAATCTAAAAAAACAAGAAAGAACAAAACCAAACCTAGCAATATATTTTTTTTTTTTTTGGAACCAGGGGTCAAACTCATGATTGCACTCTTGCCAGACAGGCACTTATGCCACTGAGCTAAATTCCCAGCCCACCAAATTATGTTAATGATATAAGAGTTCAAGACAGTAAGAAATCAACAGTGGTTATCACCTTCTCCTCTTGAGTGTTTCATCCCCTATCACTTTCGTAAACATCTATTGTGCTTTTTGGAACTCTCTAACTCCTTCTGTTTTTTTTATGCTAGGATTTACCCATATAAGTTCAAGCCATTTTGCCCATGATCATGATCTCCAGTTGAATCCATTTACCTACAAGATCTTTGAGATTATCCTACTTTAAAGCTGAGCAGCTCTCCATTGTATAAAAATACCATATCTTTCTTATCCATTCTGTGATTGATGGGCAAGTTACCCATGCTTTTTTCTGGTCTCTTGTTGTGTGGAACAATTGGGTTCTGTCTTTGATTTTCAGTCTATGAATTTCCTTTTGAGTTAAATATGTTTCTTGTGTGCAGTATATTGATGGATCTGGTTTCTTGATCCATTCTCCCTGTGTTTCTTTTTATTGCTGACCTGAGGCCATCTACATTAATGGTTACAAGCAGAATGAATTGGTCCCTCTCTGCCATGCCATCCTCCTGCTGTTGGCCATCCACTTTCCCCTTTCATTCAACTGCCTGCCCTGGTTGGCGATCCTCCTCTGCTGCTGTTCCTAGAACCATAGTCAACTTTATCTCTCTCTAGAATATTCTTTAGTGCTCTCTATACTGTTGGTTTTGTGGACATAAATTCCTTCAGTTGTTCTTTATAACAGAAGTATCTTATTTTTCCAACAGTTTTGAAAGAGTTTTTCAAGGTATATCAATCTGGGTTAGTAATTGTTTTCTTTCAGGATTTGAGATACTTCACTCCAAATTCTTTTTGGTATGATGGTTTGTGTTTAGAAATCTGCTGTTCTGGCTGGTTTTCCTTTATAGGTGATCTGTTTCATTCTCTAACAGCTTTTAATGCTCTATTCTTGTGCTGAATTTCTGGGATTTTTATTATTATATGTCTGGGTGTAGATTTATTTTCGTTATGGCTAGTTGGAGTTCTATATGCCTTGTTTATGTGTATTCCAGATCCCTTTCTCATGTTTGGGAAGTTTTCTGCTATTTGTGCAGTAAATAGCCTTTGTATTTCATTTGTGCTGACCCTTGCTTCTTCATTGATAGATACACTGTTAAGTTATTTTTCCTTTTGTCATCTTGCAGCTGTTGAATTTTTATTTCCTTGTTGCTTGTTATTTTTAAGAGAGTTTTCGTTTCACAATTGCTAGCTTAATACTGTCTTCAAGGTTTGGAAGTCTATCTTAAGTCTCTTTCAAGCAGTTCTGATTGACTTTTTAATTTTCTGGATATCGTTTTGAATCTGTTTCATGCATTGTTATTCCTCCCTATATTGTTCATTTAAGGTTTCTACCATTTTCCTAAGCTCAACTATTTTTTGTCTATATCTTCTTTACATATGCTCAGCAATTCTTTCATTATGCTTATGATCTGTTCTTTTCTCTCAGATATTATTTCTGATTTGATTTCTTTTACAGTCTCATCAAGTTGTTTCTTTACCTCAGTTGCTCTCCTCTTGGAGATTTCAGGTATGTGACTTCCATTTTCTTCTACGATTATATCTCCCAGACTTGTTCTGTGTGGACTGGAGGTCTGAGATTGCCTTTTGCTCCGTCATCTTGATATTTTGCTGGGTTCCTCCCAACAAGTAGGTTGTGGAGTCCCAGGCATTTTCCAATTTGGTTGCCTCTCCATGGTGTAGGGGAATTGGACAGGCACCTGGGTTTCTCTGACTCCAGATCCCCAGGGACATAGAGTGGGGTTTCCCAGACCTGTGAAACTATACTGTTGCTTCCCTGATGGGCAGGGTTGTATGATGGTAGGTCTGCTTCTTATGTCAGCCTGTGTGTCTCTACTTGGACTGCTCTGATTGTGGAAGGCAGACTTGGGTGTGTTTGTCTTCTTCTCCTGGTGGGCATTGGCTGCCCAAAGGAAGCAAGCGTCTCCAGTGGTGACCTGTGGGTGCACAGGGCTTACCTGGTTAGATCCTCTTGCTCCTGATGGCTGCCCACAGAAGCAAGCCTTCTGACTGCAGTGGCCAGCAAGCTGAGGTGAGTCTGGCTGGGTCCCACTACCAGCACTGACTGTCTGTCTTGTTAGATTTTTATTTCACTTTTTTCTCCTCCTTCTTCAATTTATCTTCTTTACTAATTCTTTTAAAATAATTTTGTCTTCTCTTTATCCCTTTTACCATTCCCTCTTATTTTAATTATTACTTTAAACTTTACTTTTTTACCATTTCTGCTTATTATTGATGGCTTTTTTTTTATTGCTAGAGGAAATAGAGCTTTTCTTTTAATTTGCCCTTGTATTTGGTTTGTTTTCCTGTTGTTGACATTAATGCAATTTGTTGTCTCTTTGCTGAGTGGTGGGCTTCAAACTCCTCTCAAAAGAAGATTGGACATTGAGAATGTCTTTTAGTATAAGTGAGTAGATATCATCTCAACAGATGCATACATCTCAGCATGGAAACACAAGAAGTCTGAAAATATAAGGCAATAGAAATTATCCAAACATCCATAATTGCCAGTAACAGAATGAAAGATATTAAAGTAAACAAAATTCCAGAGAAAAATTCAAAAGTCCAATTTTAAAAGGATGGATGACTTCAAAGAGGGTACAAATAAACACCTGAATGAATTGATGAAGATAAGGCAGGATATGAAGGAGTAATTAAACAAAGAGGTAGAAATTCTAAAAAAAACTAAAAAAAAAAATTCTGGAATGAAATGCACATTAAATCAAATCAGAAACAGAATGAGCCTTACCAGTAGACACCCTAAAGCAAATGACAGAATTTCAGGGCCTGAAGATATCCTTAAGGAATTATACCTGGATCCTAATTGAAAAACAAAGTAGAAATTCTGAGCAAAATGTTCAAGAATTCCAGGATACAACTGAAACACTAAATCCTTAATTTTTGATGGAAGATGGGACACTGAGGTTCAGACCAGTGGCAAAAAAAAACAAAAACAAAAACAAAAAAAACCTGTCTAATGAAATAATAACAGAAAACTTCCCAAATCTTAAGAAAGAGGACTATAAATATGCATACAACAATAAGAGGTATGTAGAACTCCAGCCAGGCATAGCCAATAAAGAATCTTTCTATGTCAAATTACAGTTAAAATGTCAAGAGTGGGCTTGGGTGGTAGCTCAGTGATATATCACTTGCCTGGCAAGACAGAGGCCCTGGATTCAATTCCTGGAATGAAAAAACAAAGTCAAAAGCATAGAACAGGAAGAAAGTATTGAAAGCTGCGAGAGAGAGAATGTCAAATTTCTCATACAGGTAAATCTATCAGAACAACTACAGAATCCTCTGCAGAAAAACTAAAGACAAAGAAGGCATTAAATTCTGTTTTCCATATGAAATAAAATAACTGTAAGTCTAGTTTACAATATCCAGCCAAGCTATGCTTCAAAGTTGAAGAAAAAATATTTTCAAGAAAAGTATAAACTAAAGAAATTCACGACCACTAATCCAGCATTGTAGAATACACATAAAGAATTCCTATACAGAAAAGAGAAAGAAGTAGCATTATGAAGAATTAAGAAGAAAGAGTCAAATGTTAGAAAAACAACAAAATGACAACAATTTGTACTTTCATTTTATAATCACTCGCTTAGATTTTCTTAATTTTTCAATTAAATATACAGGCAGAATGGATTAAAAGATACAATCTTTCTCTTTGCTGCCTGCAGAAAATACAACTCACTAGCAAAGCCATAAACAGAATTAAAGTGAAAGGATAGAAAACAATGTTTCATACAAACAGAACTCAAAAGTAAGCAGGAACAGTTAAACACAAAGAAGACCTTTAAGACAAATTTTGTCAGATGAGACAAAGATTTCAACATATTGGTAAAGGGACTCTCCACCAAGAAGATATAATAATTTCAAGTATGTATTGATTATGCATCAGTGCTCATAATTTCATTAAAAACACACTGCCTGCCATAAAGAGACACAAAAGGCTCCATACATAATAGTGGGTGACTTCAATGGTGCATACTCTTTAATATATAGGGCATCAAGACAAAAATCAACCAAAAAATCAGAGTTAAGCTGTATCATATTTCAAGTGGATTTAGCAGATATTTATAGACCATTTCATCGAACAACTGTAGAATACACATTCTTCTCAGCAATTCATAGACTATTCTCTAAATATCATATTAGATAGCAAAAGCCTTTACAAATACAAATACAGATAACTGAAATAATATTTTGCATCCTATCAGATTATAATAAACTAAAAATGAACAGCAAGAACAATTAGAAAAACTACACAATTCCTTGGAGATGGAACAGTTCACTTTTTACCCATCAGTAGGTTATTGAAGAAATAAGGGAGGAACTGACATAACTCCTAGAATCAGACAAAAAACTATAAAAGAATCTCTGAGATACAGAAAAATCAGTTAGTTCTAAGAAGGAAGCTAATTGCTGTAAGTGTGTAATTGAAAAAAATGAGGCAGTGATCATTCAAATAGTCTCATGCCTCATCTCAAGGTCTTAGAAAATCAAAAACAACCCTAACATCCCAACAAAAGGAAAGAAATAATAAATATCAGAAATTAAGTTAATGTGATACACAATAAACTAAGTGAATCAAAGAGTTGGTTCTTTGAAAAGATAAAAAGACTTATAAAGCCTATATAGTCAAACTAACCAAATGAAAATAAGTGAAAACCCAAATCAACAGACTTGGAAATTAAAAAGAAGATGTTACAGCAGATACTGTAATTTAGAGGATTGTTTGAGACTATTTTGAAATCTTATAATCTAGTGATTTGATGGATCTAGAAGACATGGATAAATTTCTAGAGATATATGACTTAGCAAGATTGAAACAAGAGGATATAAGAAATCTAAACAGAATGATTACAAGCAATGAGATTGAAGCAATAATGAAATATCTTTCAACAATAACAAACAAGTTCAAGGAGGTGAGTTCAGTGCTGAATTTTATCAGATGTTGAAAGAACAGTAATGTTTCTCAAAGTATTCTATAAAAGAGGGAAGGTTTAGATTCAAAGTCATTCAATGAGGCCACCACTTCCTTAAAATCAGAATACAAAAAGATACAACAAAAATTAAAAAATATAGACAGTGTTGATGAACATATAAACAATATTTTAAAATTATAAATCTGATTTAACAGCACAATAGAAAGATGATGCACTGTAATCAAGTTGTTTATATTGCAGAGATGCAAGGGTGATTCAATGTATGCAAGCCAATAAACATAATGCATAAGAGAATCACACATAAATAGATTTTAAAAAATTACATGATCATCACAATTGATGCAGAAAAATCCTTCAACAAAATTCAACTCCCTATTATATTAAAAGCCTCGAAGAAACAAAGTATGAAAGTATCATGCTTCAACTCAGCAAAAGCCACATATGACAAAGCCTATCATTACCATTTTTAATGGGGAAAAATGAGGGACAAGGAGAGAATATCCATTCTCACCAATCCTATTCAATATAGTTCTTAAAATTTTAACTTCAACACTAAGGCAAGAGGAAAAAATAAAAGGGAAACAAATCATAAAAGAAGTCAAATTATCTTTATTTGTGGATGACATGATTCTATACCTTGAGGACATTAAGTACTTTACTAGCAGTCTTCTAGAGCTGACAAATGAATTCAGGGTAGCAGCACATAATATCAACCTGAAACATTAGATGCTTTGCTATATATACCAGTAATAAACTAACTGAGATAAAAGTAGGAAAATAAATCCATTTATATCAGCTTTAACAATAACGACAAAATATACTCAGGGATCAATGCAACCAAGGAGCTGAAAGATATCTACAAAGAAAATTTAAAAACATTGAAGTAAAAATTGAAAAAGATACTAGCAGATGGACACCTTCTATGTTCATGGTTTGACAGAATTAGTGTTGTTAAAATGGCCATTTTACCAACAGCAATCTATGGATTCAATAAAATTCTCATCAAAACATCATGAGAATTCTTCACAAAACCAGAAAAAGTAATCCTAAAATTTATATGAAAACAAAGTAAGACCCAGAATAGCCATAGGAATGCTCATCAAGGAAAGAAAGGCTGGAAACAATGAAATACCTGTTATAAAACTATTGGACAATACCAGCATTACAAAAACACTTTGCACAAACACAAGCAATGGACAGAAGAGAGAATGCACAAAGAAACCCATGTGACCACAGTGAACCTTTTTGATAAAGGCTGCTGTGAAAACTAGATATATTCCACTTGAAGATTTCCCTTACATCCCTCTCTCATCTTGCACCAAAAAATCAATTTAAAATAGTACAAAGACATAGATACAACATCTGAAACTTTGTAACTGCTTAGAGAAAACACAGTGAAAACACTGAAAGCCATAGACAGAGGCAGAGATTTATAAATGGGATCCCAATAGCACTGAAAATCATATCAAGATTTAACACTTCAAGCTGTAGTGGGAAGGTAAATTAGCTACTATGTAAATCAGTATATGGGCTCTTCAAAAAATTAAAAATAGAGCTATCATTTGGTTCAACTATACCACTGATTCGTATGTACCTGAAGCAATGAAAGTCAGCTCACTCTAAGAACACCTGTATACTCATGTTTGTTGTGTCATAATTGACAAAACACATCATATGGAATTAAGCTAGGCACCTATCAACAGATAGACAAAGAAAATGTGGTGTATGGACACAATGGAAAATTATTCAGCCATAATGGAGAATTTCTTTTCTTTGTAGAGAAATAGATGGATGTGGATATTATCATGTTGAGTGAAGTAAGTTAGACTCAGAGAAATATTGCAAGTTTTCCTTAAAGGGTGGAATCTAAAAGAAGATGACATGAAAGGAAAAGAAATATTACAATTAAATATGAGGATGGAAATAAGGGGGAGACAGAAAGAGTAGTGAGGTTGGTTAAAGCCAATGGGGGATATAACAAAACACATTAGAAATATTAAAACTCAATATTTTATGAAGTTAATAGGCTCTAGAGAAAAAGAAAAAATTCAAATAAAAAAGTTAGGCATATTCATTTGTTATTCTCCATTTAAATCATAATTCCCATTAAGTTTCGGCTTTTGATTATTTATGCTATAGATATTAATCTCTTAAAATACTACTTTTAAAATTCATGTTCAAATTACCATGATGTTATGTTGAAATGGTACTTTCACTTTCTTAACCAATATATGATCTTAGGTCATGCCTTTGTGAAGTTTAAGTTGACATAGGTCTAAATTTCACAGTTGACTTGTATCTACTCCAATTTTCATTTCATTTATTTATATTCAAATAGCAGATACATTTTTATTAGGTAGGTATAGTTCTAATGGAAATACAATTGATGGGTATTTATACATGTATATGTCTGTCTCTAAGTTATATATAAATGACACTATTAATAAAACCAAAATTAGCAAGATTAATTTAATCAGCAAACTTTTTTTACTTTAAAGAGAATTAAAAAAAAGGGCAGAACAAAACAGATCAGAACAGCATAAGCAACACAGCAACAGTAGCTATCAAAATATCTCTTTCTCTGCTATAGTTGGGCACAGTTTCAAATACTATAATATCAAACATAACAAAATAGTATGAAACCATTCAAAAGAATGAAAGAGTTACAAGACATTCTGAACCGAATAACAGAGAATGATCAATGGCTACTATAATATCTCATTTTCAATAAAAATTTATTTATACTATCATGTATATTAAAATACCAGTAAGACACAACATGATAGAACCAATGGTAACAGCAGAGTAGAAGCACGGTAGGACTTCTAAGCAAGATGATATTAAATCAGCAATGGCTGCCATAATGTTTTGTTTTCTTGAAAACAGCTGTTCATACCATCACACATAATAAAGTCAAACAAAACAGAATAAAACCATTTCAACTGATAAATGAAAACATTGAAAGTCTTCAAAGCAATGAAACGGGGAATCATGGTTACCATAAAATTTTATATGCTCTTACCAACTCTCATAATAGGGAGAGTACATGGTATTTACACATGTGAGGTTGGTTTATTTTGCTTATGAGTATGGTCTCAAGTTGTGTCCATTTATTTATAAATATCTCAATGTGATCATTCTTTATACCTGAGTAGTATTCCATTGTATAAAAATGCCACAACTGTTTTATCTATTCCTCAGTTGATGGGCGCTTAGGTTGTTTCCAAGATCTGGCTATTTCAAATTGTGCTGCTATAAACATGGGTGCACATATATCACTGTGGTATGATGTTTTCAGTTCTTCTCAGAGTATGCCTCGAAGTGGAATAGCTGGGTCAAATGAGACTTCCAAACCCAGGGTTTTGAGGAATCTCCAGACTGACCGCCACAGTGGTTGCACCAGTCTACACTCCCACCAAAAGTGCAGAAGAGTTCCATTTTCCCCACAGCCTCTCCAGCACTTGTTGTTGGTAGTTTTTTTTATGCTGGTCATTATTTCTGGGGTGAGATGGAATCTCAGTGTGGTTTTAATTTGCATTTCTCTCATGACTAATGATGATGAACGTTTTTTCATGTATTTATTTGCCATTGGTATTTCTTCATCTGAGAACTGTGTATTCATTTCAGATGCCCATTTTTGGATTGGGTCTTTGAATTTCAAGGGTCTGATTTCTTTTTAATTCTTTATATGTTCTAGACAGAAGTCCTTTGAGGTAGAGTTGACTAAGATTTTTTCCCAATTTGTGGGTTTTCTTTTCATTATGCTGGAGATTTCTTTTGACATGCAGAAACTATTTCATAAGATGCGATCCCAGTTACTGATTCTGGGAAGTATTTCCCCTGCAGTATGATTGCTGTTCATGAATTCTTTACCTACCCCTGTCTTCAAGATTTTTACCTACTTTGTCTTCCAACAGATTTAGTGTTTCTATTTTAATAATTCGATTTTTGATCCATTTAGACTTTAGTTTAATATATGGTGTTAGGCATGGGTCTAGTTTTAGTCTTCTGCATATGGATAGCTGATTTTTCCAGCACCATTTGTTGAAGAGACTGTTGTTCTTCCAGTGAGTATGTTTGGCCCCTTTATCAAAGATAACGTGGTTGAGTGAGTTTGTGGTTGTGGTTGTATCTTCCAATCTATTCCAGTGATCTTTAGGTCTGTTTTTATTCCAGTACCATGTTGATTTTATTACTGTAGCTTTGCAGTATAATTTGAAATCAGGGATTGTGATGCCTCCTGCCTTGTCTTTGCTACTTAGAACTGCCTTTGCTATTCTAGGTCTCTTCTGGTTCCAGAGGAATTTTAGGAGTGATTTCTCTAGATCTATGAGGTATGTTAGTGGTGTTTTGATTGGGATTGCATTGAATCTGTATAGTAATTTTGGGAGAACGGCCCTTTTCACAATGTTTGTTCTTCCTATCCATGAACAAGGGATGTCTTTCCATTTTCTGAGGTCCTCTTCCATTTCCTTTTTCAGGGTATTATAATTTTCCTTGTATAGCTCTTTTACTTCTTCCATGAGATTAATTCCTAAGTATTTCCTTTGTTTGGATGCTAGAGTGAAGGGTGTGGCTTCTCTTGTTTCTCTCTCAGTATTTTTGTTGTTAGTGTATAGGAATGCTCTTGGTTTTTGAGTATTGATTTTGTATCCAGCTACATTGCTGAATTTATTTATTATACATAGGAGTTTTTCAATGGAGTTTTGGAGGTTGTCTATGTAAAGTATCATGTCATCTGCAAATAATGATAATTTACCTTCCTCTTTTCCTATCTTTACTCCTTTTATTTCTTTCTCTTATCTACTTGCTCTGGCTACTATTTCCAGTATTATGTTGAATAGGAGCAGTGATAGGGGACATCCTTGCCTTGTGCCTGATTTTAAGGTAAAGGCTTTCAGTTTTTGGCCATTTAATATGATGCTGGCTGTTGGTTTGTCATAGATGGTCTTTATCATGTTGAGGTAAAGACCATCTATTCTGATTCTCTGTAAGGTTCTTATCATGAATGAATGTTGAACCTTTTCAAAAGCTTTTTCTGCATCTATAGAGATGATCATGTGGTTCTTACTTTTGGCTCTATTGATATGGTGGATTACATTTATTGTTTTGCATATGTTGAACCATCCCTGCATTTCTGGGATGAATCCCACTTGGTCATGGTGTATAATCTTCTTGATGATTTGCTGTAACCTGTTTGCCAATATTTTATTGAGAAATTTGCATCTATGCTCATTAGGGAGATTGGCCTATAGTTCTCTTTTTTAGTTGAGTCTTTCTCAGGTTTTGGTCTTAGAGTAATATTTGCTTCCAGGAATGACTTAGGAAGAATTGCTTCCCTTTCAATTTCACTGAAGAGTTTGAGGAGTGTCGGCATTAAGTCTTCTTTGTATTTGTTGTAGAATTCTGCAGTGATCCATCTGGGCCTGGGCTCTTCTTTGTTGGCAAGGACTTAATTACATTTTCAATTTCATTAATAGAAATTGGGTTATTCAGAAGTTTTACATATTCCTGATCCAGCTTTGGTAGTTCATATGTATCTAGGAATCTGTCTATTTCTTCTGTGTTATCGAATCTATGAGAGTAGAGGTTTTCAAAATAGGTGTTGATGATCTTCTGTATTTCCGCCAAGTCTGTAGTAATTTCATCTTTTTCATTCCTTATGGCATGAATTTGAGTTTTTTCTTTCCTTTTTTAATAAGGTTGACTAGCGGCTTATCAATTTTGTTTATTCTTTCAAAGAACCGACTCTTTGATTCATTGATTTTTTGAATTGTTTTCTTAGACTGTATTGCATTAATTTCTGCTCTGATCTTTATAATTTCCTCCCTCCTTTTGGCTTTGGGCTTGACTTGCTCTTCTTTTTCTAGATGTTTGAATTGTAGCATCAGATTGTTTATTTGTGTTCTTTCTGTCTTCCTGATGTGGGAACTCAGTGCAATAAATTTTCCTCTGAGGGCTGCTTTCATTGCATCCCACAAATTCCAGTAAGTTGTGTTTGTATTTTTGTTTGCTTGTAGATATTGTTTAATTTCTTCTTTAATTTCCTCAGTGACCCAGTGATTGCTCAAGAGTGTATTATTCAGTTTCCATGTGTTTGTGAGGTTTTTGCAGTTGCTTTTATCATTAATTTCTAATTTCATGGCACTATGATCCAATAACATGCATGGGATAATTTCAATTCTTTTGCATTTACTTAAATATGTTCTGTGGGATAGTATATGGTCTATTTTAAAGAATGTCCCATGTACTGCTGAGAAGAATGTATATTCTGATGTTGTTGGATGGAACACTCCATATACATCTATCAAGTCCATTTGTTCCCAGGTGTGATTCAGTTCTGTTATTTCTTTGCTGATTTTCTGTCTAGTTGATCTGACCTTTTGTATCAATGGCGTGTTAATGTCTCCTATTATAATTGTGTCATTGATTATTTGATTTTTCATTTCTGTTAATATTTGCTTTTCATACCTGGGTGCTCTGGAATTTGGTGCATATATATTTAAAATTGTTATCTCTTCCTCTTGAAGTTTTCCCCTAACTAGTATGTGGTGACCTTCTTTATCTGTTTGGATCATTCTTGGTTTGAAGTTCACATTGTCTGCAAACAGGATAGCTACTCCCACTTTTTTTGGTTTCCTGTTGCATGAAGTACTGTTTTCCATCCTTTGACTTTCAGTCTATGGGTTTCCTTTTGGATTATATGGGATTCTTGTAGACAGCATATGGTTGGATATTGTTTCTTGATCTGTTCTGCCAGTCTGTTTCTTTTGATTGGTGAGTTGAGGCCATTTACATTAATGGTTATAACTGTTATATATTGGTTTATTTTTGACATGTTATCTTTCTGCTGTTGTATCTTTAGCTTTCCATTCCATGTAATTGTCTGCTTTGCTTGGTGCTTTTATCCTATGTGTATCTAGAATATCTTTCAGTATTCCTTGTACAATTGGTTTGATGGCCATGAAGTTCTTCAGCTGTTCTTTGTCATGGAAGTATCTTATTTTTCCATTCATTTTGAAGGACAGTTTTGCAGGGCATGTCAGTCTGGGTTGGAAGTGGTTTTCCTTTAGGATCTGCAATACTTCACTCCATGTTCTTCTTGACTTCATTGTTTGTGTTGAGAAGTCTGCTTTGATTTTGATAGATTTTCCTTTATAGGTGATATGTCTCTTCTAACAGCTTTTAGCATTCTGTTCTTATGGTGGATTTCTGGAACGGTGATTATTATGTGTCTGGGTGTAGTTTTATTTTGGTTATGGCTATTTGGAGTTCTATATGCTTCACTTTTCCAAATGTCAGTTTCTATTCTCATGTTTGGGAAGTTTTCAGCTATTGCTTCTGTAAATATCATCTTGATATCATTTGGGCTGCCCCTTCTTTTTCATTTATCCCTATTAATCTTATGTTATTTTTCTTTGCATCATCTTGCACCTGTTGAATTGTTATTTCCTGATTCTTTGTTATTTTTTAAAGATCTTTCCTTTCCTGTTAACTAGCTTCAATCTTATGTTTGAAGTCTGAAATTCTATCTTCACATTTGTTGAGGTGGTTTTGACAGCTTTCAATAGAATTTTTGATTTCCTGTATATCTCTTTGAATCTGATTTATGTATTCTGCTTGTTTCTTATAATGTTCATTCAGGCATTCTATCTGTTTACTTTGTTCCTCTAATTTTTTAGCTGTGTCTTCACTAGATGTGTTCACTATTTCTTTCACTGCTTTTATAATTTCTTCTTTTACCTGGGCAGTTATTTCTGATTTGAATTTCTCCATAGCTTCCCCTAGTTGCTTCTTTATTTCAGTTGATATCATTTCAGTCATTTCAGGTGTATGGCTTCTATTTTCTTCTATGTACATGGTTCATAGACTTTCTTGGGATGGGCTGGAGATTTGAGCCTGCCTTTTGGTCTTTCCTTTTGTCATTTTTCTTTATTTCCTTGGTTTGAGTGGTGTTCCAAAGCTTTCTCTGTGTGTTTGGTGAATCCTCTCCCTCACCCTCAGTTCCTAGAGCAGTCTCAGCTTCCCTGCAGGCACTTGGCTCCCTAAATTGAGAGGCAGAAGCTGGGCATGGAGAACTGGGGCTGGTGGAACACACGGGGCACAATCCCATGTCCTATGGGGTCTGATAGGAACTCAACTGCTGCCAATGATTGTCCTAAGCTCTCTCCAGGCCAGCCCAAATGAGCCCAGAGTCCTCATGCAAGGTTTCTGCCTCCTGAACTGAAAGTAGGCCACTGGGCATGGTCGACTGAGGACCTGAAATCTGCTGAGCCCAGTCCAGCCTCCCCAGTAGCTCCCCAGAAACTCAAATGCTGTGAGTGTAGGTCTCCAACTTCCCCCTGGTCACCAGGACTCACCTCAGGCAGTCTCTACTCCCCTACAGACTCTTGGCTCCCTTAATTGTGAGGCAGAAGCTGGGCATGTAGAACTGGGGCTGGCAGAACCCCTGTGGCCCAGCAAAGTTTTTGAATAACTTCTATATGTAATACAGAATTACATTAATTTGCATAGACCCTTGCTGTCTCTTTACATTTTCAATTCTGACTAAAATCTAAGTTGGTAAAAGAAAATAAATAACAATTGCTACTTTTGCAATATTAGCCCATAAATAATAAATAAACATGCATAACATACATACTCTCTATATATTTTGTATCCGTGTATTAACAACTTAAAATCAATACTTTATATATATTTAATTGTCATGTTGAATGAAGGCATTTGCTACAGCCAAAATTTGTAAAGGAGGAAGCCCTTCAAAAATGAGGAAGAGGTCACCATCTGTAAAGGAAGCCCTTGTGATCATCACATGCATCTGTATCTTCCTAAATGCTCATTAACTTATGGTGCCTGTAAGCAAAGGCAGGATTAGGCTCTGGTGCTCACTGCCACTGTCATTCAAAAACCACAGGAAGAGTTTCCAAAGCAGAGATTTCCATTTCCCTTGGTTATTTTCTCTACCAGGATACATAAGACTCAGTATTCATAAGAATAAGAAGTGGGCTTAGAGTGTCTGCACTAGTACGTTGCACTAAATTTTTTTTACTATCATATTAATTGTACATGTAATGTCGCTTTTCCATTTCTTCTCCCCTTCTTCCTCTCTGCTCCCTTTTCTTTTTCTCCTTCTCCTTTTTTCTCTCCTCCTCCTCTTGCTCTTTCTTCCTGCCCTGTGTTTTCCTTTTGTCCTTCACACATGGGCTCACTCACCACTAAATTCAAAGCTGTCCTTATGTTGAGTTCCTCCCCCTGTTGAGCTCTTCTTCTGCAAAAGAAAGACAGGCTTAGCTCCCAGTGGTTACACCAGTCTCATTTTTTAACCCCTTCATATTTTCTAAATCTACTTAATTAAATATCTATGATATAAGCTTTAAAGTTAGTATCAGAAATAATTTCTAGGCTTGGGAAGGACAAAACATACTATGCTCAGTCATCAGTGCTGTTAACAATCATTAAACAAAATCCTTCGGTAGGAAAGAGAGGTCCCAGCCACTATGAAAGATTCAACTATTTAGTTAGATTCGGAGCCCTAGTCACTTTGAATTTAAAGGAGATACAACACTTAGTAATATATAAAGATTTGTTTATGAGTATACAGCTAGTTTTATTAAAGGAAATTGATATATTAAAAAGTACATCGCACAGTTATTTTAACAAAAGCACAGTAGGAAAAAGAGACTGAGTCTTATATCACTTGCAGCCTAATAAATGTTAAGGTCTTAGCTTTTAGGCTGCATTAAAGTGTATTTCCTGTTTATTACTTTTTTGAACTTGCTTCCACTATGATCATTTTTATATAATGTTGATATTTCAAAAGATATTCTGATAAAGTAGAAATATGATATTTTATAAGAGATGCATAAAATTTCATTGAAATAAATTTTAAAAGTACAATATAACTCTACCTTTAAGATAATATAACCTGAATATTTGTGTGAATTTTTCACTGGTACCTTTATAAATGCATATATACTCTGCAAGTGTTATTTGCACTTATGTGGCATAATTTGAATGTGGTATCATTTGTAATCATTTTATTATTGCAACATACACTTGTTACTGAATAACTTTTCAATGCTTGATGTCAACAAGTATTATTTTATGACTACCATGTATCCATTTTTCTATTTTAAACAATATAAAAATAAAAAGCATATTAGTAAATATACACATTTATCTCCCAGGA
>PVJX010019957.1:0-34034 GCA_004027295.1 Dolichotis patagonum
GTGTTTCCAAGTGCGGTATTTACCACCTACCTGCTATGCGGTTGAGTACTAACTACCTTTGTGCACCGTTCACACCGCGGGACGCCCGCCGTCTGCATCCAGACCTCCTTGCTGCCCAGTCAACACTCTTTCTACCCAGCCCAACTGACCCCACCGCCCGCACTGTCTCTGCTACCACAGCTTCATTACTCACACACTCCGATTATCTCTACCCTTGCTGAGTACATTTATGAGCAAAAATGACCAAGAGCTAAGCGTAGGGAAACTGGTGATAAGGGCACTATTTTCTAATTGTGCACAAGGAAACAAAAGCAGCTAAGATCAATGGCAGGAGAAAACATCTGGAAGCCTTGCCACAAAATATTAGGAGTTCAGTGTGCTTAGTGCAAAGAGATGCGATAATCATGGAGATGAAGCTGCACTGCTTAGCCCAGTGAAATGGAGTTGAGGCATTTGTCCAGAGACCTCAGGATAAAACAGATAAGCAGACAAACACGGCTCTACAGTGATGGCCGCGTCTCCGTACGCAGTGGCAAGGACACCTGTGTTACTCTACAGTTTCCACGAGGCTTGGGATCTCAGCTGCGTGACCTTTGATCTCAGTGACGCCATTTATCCTGAGAGGACAAACACAGACTAAAGAAGGAAACTGAATGTTTAACTAACTGTAGACTGCTTAGCAATACCGACTCACACAAAGGACAAACTGGCTTATCGTAGGTGGGCATGTACTATGTCAAGACGGAAGTGAACTGCAGGACTCACCCACTCCAGCTCTCTCATTTTAGAGCAGAAACCTGGAACCCTGAGAGGCTTAACAACTTGCCGAAGGTCACAGAGCCGTGGCCCTGCCTAGTGTTTCTCCCCACATGAACCTTGCTCTATTATGACAGAGTTGGTCTTCCTGCAGTGGACCTTTCCAGCAGCTCACGCAATGTGTTTCCTCTCTCCTGCAGTGTGTCTGATCACCTCTAGAAAAGGTGCTAGGTCACGTGTAGATGTCAAGACTGTGATTTGGTGGTATTCAATCCCAAGAAAAGTTCCCTATGCTTTCAACTAAACTCTGGACTTTCGATGAGGACGGATCCAGTTAGGATACTGAGTCTGGTCTGGCATCTTTTATAAACCCAGGCCCTCTGAGCCTTGTGGCTGGTAGGTCCGGCCTCATCCATGTATCACAGGCTCTGTGCAAACATCCACATAGCAAAGCCTGAGAAATAGCAGACACAGAATATGGGCTCCAGCCTTACACCAGAAAGTGGGACAGACCAATGAAACAGACTAACACATTCAGCGGCTTTGAGTCCACTGGCACACAGACAGTCTGAATTAAATGTCATATTTATTTTAACATTGCAGTCAAAAATGCTACTAAACAGAAAATGTAATAAAGTCAACAACTATCAAGGAGATTGCTTTTTTTTGTAGCAAGAAAAAAATCTGTTTTTGGCAAATGGTTCTGTAGTTATTATAGAACATGAAGACACTTGGAACTAACCTCCTCTCTAGGAAAACGTCCCCACTTTATCAGGGTGAAAGGCACATACCACTGCCCCAGCAGCTCAGGTTGTCTTTAGCATGTGACACTTTAATTGTGCTTTTTAGCTTGTTATCAATACAATGTGACTTTAGAAAGTGACATCCGTGCATATGTATAGTTTCTTTTCAAATGGGTCAATCCTCTTCCTTTTTTTTCTGATCTTCATATCCTGAAGATTTGTTAGTTCTTGGTTTTATAAAAGATCTAGTTATTAGAGTCTCAGAAAGATGCACTTCACAGTTGTGCTCTATTGAACCTAGAAACAGTCTGAGTTTCTTTCTGTGATCACATAAAACACGGCTTCTTGAAATAGCACCAGGACGGCGTTCCGACACTGTCATTTCTTGGAATTCGAAGGTGCGGGGTGATTATCTTTTCTCACTGGTTGTTTAAGGGTTACTTCGCTTCCGGAAGAGATGATTGGCAAACTGTTATCCATATGGTATCTGATAAGGTGCCCAACATTATCAAATACATGATCCTTGGTCCTCACCTTGAAAAGGAAGTAGAAATATACTTAAGTTAAAGAACAGTAGTTCTCGTTAAAGATGCAAATAATCAGAGAGGAAAGCCAGTCATGTCCAGAAAGAAGGTATTTTGATGACTAAAGGAAGGTTTCTTTTCAACATTATATTCTTTAATAAATAGTTTTCTCATTCCCCACTATCCTCTTACAGCAGCCATCCTTACAGGTTGGGAGAATGATTAGCACCTTGTCAGTCAACCCACGTTTGCAATCTGCCTCTTTGCAATGTCACTGTTTAATATGTCACATCATGTCACCATTTCTGTGCATATTTAACATCTCCCTGTACAAGTCTGAATTCCAAGATCACAGTGTTGTTCCATCGGGTAGAGAGAATCCCCACAAGTTTCCCGTAGTCAATGGGCAGCACCCTCTCTGGAGAAGCTCACTTCTCCCTGGAGGCTTAATACGATCATGCCTCCTCCAAGGCCCACCCCCGGACCTTTCTAATAGGAATTCGTGTCTCCTTCCCCCTGGCTTCGCGTACAGGTGCTCATTCAGAAAGATCTGTGGCACGGAACTGTCCCACACCAACCTGCTGCTGCCAACTTCCTCCCCGGTGTCCCCGTGTCCCACCCTGTGCACGGGCAGAGACGTGGCCTGCCGTCCATCCTGGCTTGCTGGCTTGGAAGCCGGTTGAGACCTGTGCTCTTGTTTGCAGGGAGGCCAGGGACCATGCAGGAGATGGACAGTGGGCAGCTGGGAGGTGCCCCAGGGTGTGATTCTGCTACCTCCCCTACAAGGATCTCTGACTTCTGCCTTGACTTGGGGTCTTGGATGCTAAAAAGCTGTACACTTACTGGAATAAATAACAGAATTTTAATACAAACTCAGAACTAGATAATGGTAGGGCAGTGACATAAAATTTCTTGTCTTTCACTATTGTACTGTAGCTATCCATGAAAGAGAACATCCCTAGTCTTGGTAAATCCATGCTTGTGGATTGAGAAGGACAAAGAGGCTTCAATCACAAATAGTGCCAAACCTTGTAGGCTCTTAAAGATGTAAGGTCTCCACTGCACCCCAATTCTGCTGACCAATCCTGCCAGACTGTCCTCAACTCCAATTCATTCTGCGTCTCCTCTGTCTTTCTCCTGTCTCCACTCTGTGTTGGGGGCGGGGGGAGTGCAGAGATGGGGGATTAAGGAGGGTTGAATCTAGAGCCATCACTCTGAGCTATATCCATGGTCCTCTGTATATTGATTGACTGACGGATGGATGGATGGATGGATGGAGTCCGGGTCTCACTAAGTCACTAAGTTGCTAAGCCTGGGTTCAAACTTGCCATCCTCCTGCCTCAGTCTCCCAGACAGCCTCTGCCCTGGGCAGGCTTTCTCCTGCCTCTGTTCTCCTTTAAGCTTTCACTGCTTTTGACCTAGAAGCTCCTAATGACTCTCTGTCTCCGGTCTCCCCCGCCCTAGTCAATCCGTACACAAATATCAACTAATCTTCCTGGTACAGAGGCCATAAGTAGGCTGCTCTCTGGCCAAATACACGGGATGTCATAGTTAGGAGTTAGTTAGGGGTCAGCCAAAGAGGGTCCTAAGTGTTCTGAACTGGAAATGAGAAGAGTTCGTATAATACTTTAATTATGTGTCGTCTCTTTGGAAGAATCAGCTCTGGCCCGAGGCCTCCCCTGGGAGTGGTGGCCACAGGACACACCTGGGGCAGAGGGACAGAGCCCACCCAACGTGCCCTATGCTTTCTCCGCCTACCCCACCATCTGCACGGGCCAGGCCAGCAGACAGTGTCCCCATAACTCCTCCACAGGCTTTTTAAAAATTACAAAAAAAACAAACAGGACTCTGAGCATCTGGGACGGTACTGCTAACCAGCAGCACGATGCCGCCTGGCACAGCTCTGGAACTGCCCTGGCACTGCTCAGACCCTGTGCCCTCTGGTCAGCACTTCCTGTTTCTCCCGCCCCAGGGCCTGGTAACCACCACTCCACTTCCGGTCCCTACGCTTCTGACTGCAGCAGGTACCTCACAGAAGTGCAGTACTGCAGTCTTTGTCCTTCTGTGACCGGCTTAGGTGGCTTCACAAGTGCTCTCAGGGTCCTTGAGAACACGGTAGCACATGACAAAATTGCCTTCTTCCTGTGTCTTCCTGTGCATGCGTTCCACTGCATGCACACACTGTATTTTCCTTCTCTGGTTATTAGATGATGGACCTTCACATCCCATTTCTCTATGGTTGCTTTCATGGCGTCCCACTTTTGGGATCTTATCTAAGAATTCATGGCCAAGCTCAATGTTACAAAGTTGTCCCCTAGGTTCTTCCTAGGAGTAGCTGGGCTTTGTGTGTAGCATAAAATAAGGGTCCAGTTTCATCCTTTTGTGTTCGTTTGTTGAAGCCTTTACTCTTTGTATGGCCCTTTGTTGAACAGGATGTCAAGGCTAGTTACACTGTCCCACCGGTCTAGACGTCTGTCTTCCTGCCAGTACCATACTGTTTTGATTAATGTAGCTTGTAATATGTTTGGAAATTGGAAGTGTAATGTCTCAAGCTTCCTTCTCAAGATTGTTTTGGCTATTGAGCAGTTTTTTGTATGTGTGTGTGGTTCTATACACATGAACTTTAGAATTTTTTTTAAGTGTATAATATGCCATTAGGAATCTGATAAGGACCTCAATCAATCTGTAGACTGCTGTGTTTGGTATGGACATTTTAACCACAAATCTTCTAGTCCATGAGCATGAGATGTCTTTCCACTTATTTTTGTCTTCTTTAGTTTCTTGTACCAATATTTTGTAGTTCTTAACCTTAAGCACTTCAATTCCTTAGGTAAGTTTATTTCTAAGTATTCTATTCTTCTGAGTGCCACTGTAAATGAAATGATTTTCTTAATTTCTTCTTTTTTGGATAGTTTATCATTAGTCTATAGAGACCTAATAAATTGTTGTATATTGGTTTTGTATTCTGTGTAATTTTATTGACTTCATTTGTCAGTGCTAACAATTTTTTTTGTTTTCTAAACATACGGTCATATCTCTGTCAGGGAAACAATGTGATGAGAGTCATCCAGATTGTGTGGGTTCTCTGGGCTAATTTGGCTACATGCTATTTCTTACAAGGTGACAGCTGGCTATCCCCCACCTTGGGAGAGAAATATTATGTAGAGAGAGCCTTGTGTGCACCAAGATGCTGTACAGTAAGACACCAAGGCCAGCTTGGCACGAAGCCACCTTTGCGTGAGCTTTGCACACACAGCCGGAAAGACCAGAGTGCAATGTGGTGTTTTCTCTCTCACTTGCCAAAGGGTCCATCTCAAGCAAGATCCTTCCCCAAAGGATTCCCTTTCATCTTTGGTGCTGTTCCCTGCATCATTCTACAGCAATATTGACTGTGTTTACATCTGCTGTACTTGTATAATAAACTTAGCTTGATCGTTTTTAAATTGTTATATGGCTCTTCTCTTCATGTGGCTCCAAACTCAAATTTCTGTAGCCATGTATCTATGGCTCCTTGTTGTCACAGCCATCTGCAAACCAATACTTATACTTCTTTCTTGATGATCTGCATGTTTCTTTTCTTTTTCTCACCTAGTAGCTTTGGATAATTCTTCTAGTATGATGTCTACCAGAAGTGGTGAGAATGGGTATTACTGTCTTGTTCTTGACGTTAGGGGAAAAGCTTCCAAATTTTACCAGGGAGTATGCTGTCAGCTGTGAGATTTTGATATATACCTTTATTCTGTTCAGTTAATTTCTGTCTATTTCTAGAGTTAAAAGTCTTTCTAAAGTGAAAGTACTAGATTTTGTCAAATGCTTGTTCTGTATCTACGTGATTTTTACACTGCATTCCATTAATGTGGACTCTCACGTCAACCGATTTTTGTATGCCGAATCATCCTCATGTCCCAGTGATATGTGGTCATGGTGTTTGATTCCTCAGTGTAGTGTGTAATTCCATTTTCCTTCTTATAGTTTCTTTCTCTGGGTTTGGACTCAGGAATTATACTGGCCTCCTAAAATGAGGGAGAACATTCCTTTCTCTGGTTTTTTGGAAGTGCTTGTGAAGGAGTGATGTTAATTCTTGAGGTACTTGATACAATTCACCAACGAGCTCTCCATTACTGGCATATATTTTATTACTGATTCAATTGCTTTACAAGTTTAGGAATTTTTCTCATTATTTGATCTTGTTATGTTGTATCTTTTCAGGAATTTATTAATTTCTTCTAGGTTATCTAATTTGTGGGAATCTAATTGCTAATAGCAGTCTCATAATTCTTTAATCATGTAGCATCCATTGTAAGCTGTTTCCTTTCATTTTCAATTTCATTTGTGTCTTCTCCTTTTTCTTAGTTATTTTAGCCAAAATGTTGCCAATTTTCATGATATTTTCAAAAAACAACTTCAGTACTATTGACTTTTTCCTACTTCTTTTCTATTCTTCATTGCATTTACCCTTCCCTGTTATGATTTGCCTATGTTCTGAATGACTCTCAAGGATCCTCTATGACTAAAGGCCTGGTGCCCAGGGTGGCATTACTGGAAGGTGGTGTAGAACCGCTGGGAGGTGGATGTACTGAGAAGTCCCTAAGTCACTGGCAGCACACCCTCAGAGGCCATTCTCAGAGGACTCCTTGGCAGTTCTCACAAGAGGCTAGTGCTCAAAAGCCTGGCTTTGGCCCCACCGTCCTCTCTGCTTCTGGATGGAGATGTGATTATTGTCCCTGCATGTGCAGCCACCATGTGTCATGCAGTGACAGGGCCAAGGGGCAGTCACTACTCTACCCTGTCAACATTCAGCCTCCAACCTGAGCTAAACGAAATTTCCTCTTTATAAGGTTAGCTGCGTTGTCTTTATTCCTAGTAATGCAAAGCTAATACATTTTCTCAAGTACTTCCTTCCTTTTGCTAAATTTGTGCCTAGTTAATTCTTGTTTTGGGATATAAATTTCAGTTGTTTGAAATCCTATTTCTTTTTTATGTAGACATTTATCACTATGAACTTCCCTCTTATTAGGACTTTTGTGGGCATCTCATGAATTTTGCTATATAATGCTTTCATTGGCTTTAAGTTATTTTGTAATTTTCCTTTTAGCTTCTTCTGTGAGCTACTGGATAGTCAAGTGTTACTGAAATTCCAACTATTTGTGAAAATACTAATTTTGCTTCGACCATTAGTCTTAGTCTGGGCCACTGGTATTTGGTATGATTTCAAGCTTCAATTTATTAAACTTATTTTGTGACCTAAACTGCGATCTGCCCTGGGGAAGGCACTGTGTCCCTTTGAGGAGAATGTGTATTCTGCCGTTGTTCTGCATAAGGCTGCTGGAGCCATGTGAGCTGCCGTTTTATTCAAGTTTCCTGTTTTCCCATTGGTCTTCTGCCTGATGACTTATCCTTTTTTGACAAAAGATACCAGAATCCCCTGTATTATTGTGCTGTTTTCTATTTCTCCCTTTAGTCTTACGAATGTTTGCTTCATACACTTGGGTGTTCTGCTGTTGCATTCATACACACTTACAAACATCTTATCCTCCTGATGAACTGATCCTTTCATCATTTTATCATGTTCTTGTCTACCTTTGGGGGAATTTTTTTTCCTTAAAAGTCTACTTTGTCTGATGTAAGTACAGTCACCCCTGCTCTCTGTTCACCATCATTTGTGTGAAATATCTTTTTCTGTCTTTTCAGCTGCAGCCCACATATGCAGTTCCATTTAAAGCTAGTCACTTGGATAGCACACAGTTGAACAAAATCCACTCCATCCTTTGATGCAGAATTTAATCTATTTACATTTAAAGTAATTATTGCTAGGGAAGAAATTATTTCTATTTTTTCTATATTTCTATTATTTCTATTTTGTTAATTGTTTTCTGTCTATCTGACAGGTTTTTTTCTCTCTTGATGTCTTCCCGTTTCATTGATTTTTGGGGGTGGGGGTGGTGGTGATAAGCTTTGATTCCTTTGTGTATCTTCTACAGTTATTTTATGTGCAGTTACCATGTGGCTAATGTCAACATTTTATAACAATGTACTGTAAGCGGATAACAACTTAATTTTAATGCCATGCAAATACTCTATATTTTTACCACATGCACACACACAACATGTTGTTGATTTTGCAAATTATATCTTCTCATATTGAATATCCATTAACCTATCTTATAATTTTTTATACTTTTGTCTTTTAACTCTACACCAGAATTAACTTACTCATTCAGCATCATCGCAGTGTTACAGTTTTCTTTGTCTGTGTATTTACCTTTATCAACAAGCTGTATACATTCGTGTTGCTGTTTATCCTTTTATTTCATCTTGAAGACTCTACTTAGCATTTCTGTAAAGCAAGTCTAGTGGCTGTGAATCTCTTCAGTGTTTGGTTATCCCAGAAAGTCTTCATTTCTCCTTCATTTTTAAAGGATAACTCTAGCAGATACAGTACCTCGGTTGACAGATTTTTCTTCTTTCAGAATTTGAATACCCCAAGTCCTCAACAATATTGTAGAATATATGATAAACGCACCGACAGTCTTAAGGGAGTTTCCTTGTGCAGAATAACCTTTTCCCTTCCTGCTTTCAGACTGTTCCCTTGACTTTTGGTGACTCGATGACAATGTGCCGTGTTCCAATTGCTTTGGATTCCTCGCACCTAGTGTCTGTTGAGCGTCTTAAATCCTGTATATTTCTTTTTCCAGGTTTGAGAGTTTTCAGCAATTATTTTTTAAATAAACTTCTACCCCTTCCCCTGACTCTTTTTCCTTTTTGGATTCCTATAATGTGTTTGGGTCCTTTAGGTTTTCTTCATTTTTTTTCTTTTTGTTCCTCTGTGTGGGAGACAACTTGAGTGACTCCCCTTAGAACAATTGCTGCAACTTTGATTATACAGACAGACCTGGCTATGGTGTTTCCTTCTCTCTTCAACTGGTACTAAAACTATGTAATCTCTAAAGCCACAGACAGTCTCCTGTTTCCCTGCATTGTGCTCTCTCTAAAATATATAAACACAGTGGGATGTGAGAGCCATCAGCTCCAGGAATGTCAACTGGGTGTGAGCCTCAGGGTAAAGAGGTTATGACTCCCCAGGGCACAAAAGTTTACACATCAGAAACTGAAGCAACAGTCTCCAAAAACAACTCAGTTGCTACTTTAATTGAATTATGCAAATTGATCCTTCTGCATAGCCTCATCTCTGCATTTTGCAGAGATGCCTTCTCCCCACCTGGCCGGCCAGCTCAGGTTACTCACGTAATTCCCGCCATCCTCACTGTCACCCATCCCTGAGCCACCCCCCTTCTTCACAGGATAATAAATCTGGGAGAGGCCTAGGATCAGGGCCTTTGTCCACACATCCTCACAGGGATTGGATTTAGGACCCCTTGGCTGCCCTTAACTTGGAATATGTCTTGGTGTCTTTACTCTCGACGTGGGTTGCACTGGAGGTGGTAGACTGGAATTAACTTGCTGGGATTCCAATAACATCTCAATGGGATTACAAATATATGACTTTTTGGATTGTGTGGAAAACCAGAAAGGGGATTATGATACTTGGATAAGTGTACTCAATATTTGAGATTACAATACCTCTGGACAATTTCAAAAGAATTATCTTTGAGTTTACTGATTGTTCCTTCTGTTTGATCAAATCTACTACTGAACTCCTTCAGTAAAATTTTCAGTTCAGCTATTACGTTCTAGCAGCCCGAGTTTTCGTTCTGCTCCTGTTTCTATTTTCTTTCTCATTGTGGATTTCTTCGTTGTCCACGGATTGTATTCTTAGACTCATACAACATCTCGGTGATAACTGTTTCAAATTCTGTATCAGGTAACTCACATACCTCCGTTTCTGTAGGAAGAGTTTCTGGACATTTATCTAGTTCCTCTCTGGGTCCCACTTCCCTGCCCCTGGGTGAGGCTCACAGCATTTACTGGGATCTAGCCAACTCTCTCACCTCTGCACCCCAGTTCCACACATGGAAACACCTTCTCAAAGCAGCCCCACTGAGACCCTGGAGTCCTCTGACACCGCTGACAGGGGAGGCGACTTCCCTGGGCCTGCGTGTTCAGTCTCACACTCAGAGGCCGGCAGGCCTGCAGGCGCTTGCAGTCCCTCGCTGTCTCCTGTTCTTTCTGTGCACTTCAGTTCTCAGCCTCTGCAGCAGCAGCTGACCTCACTCTTCAGAGTCACTGGACATCCAAGCCACGCTGACTTCCCACCACGCCGCAGCCAGGCCAGCCAGAGTCCAGGCCACTGGGCAGCACTCTAAGACGCCAGGATGCTGGGCGCACACCTCACTCCCCTCGTCCTGGGAGAGAAGCCGCGCGCAGTTCACCTCTGCTAGGGCACCAAGCTGGGTCAGTGCAGCAGGCTACCAGCGCCCTTCTTCCCTCTGGACAGCTCCCAGCACCCCAGTGATGCTGGTTCTGTGAGTGCTCCCTGTGAGCCAAGGCAAAGCAGTGGCCCCAGCAGGCCTCGGAGACAGTGGAGCCAGGACCCACACTCCACCCTGCCCCCCCCCCAGGGAAAAGCCCTGAGCTGGACACCCTTCCTGTGCAGCTGTGGGTGAAGTGAAACTGCTCTCCTTAGCAAACTCCCCATGAGGCTTCTGGGCGTCAGGCCACCTGAGGTGATCTTAACCGGGCTCTGGAATTCTCATAAAGATCTGTGGGTCCACAGAGAACCGGTAAGTCGGAGTTTCTGTCGGGCAAGCAGGGCTAGGACGTTTTCTTCTGATGTGTCCCTGGAACTTCCTCCTGGTGACGTCACTTTGCACGTGCAGTTTTCGTCATTCTCCTCCTTCAAAACTGCCGAGATCACCAGCAAATTAGGCCTCCGGTCTCTATTGCCGCCCTCCATTACAGCTCCCACCTACCTTTCCAGGACGTTATCTGTCAAAGGCGTTCTCGGCTCTAGCCAAGTGTCTTCTATGTACTGATTACCACCTTATTATTTGGTCTGCTCCTACAGCTCCTTTCCTAGACTCCAAACTTGCTTTTGAAATTTTCCCTTCCAGCATTTATCTTACATGACAGACCCTACGCAAAGCCTTCTCAGTTTGCCTCCACCAGAACAAACTCTCTCTCCTGATAAACACTGCAACACTTTGGATGAACCATTCTTATCTCCTTCTTCCTTCCTATTTAAGCACCTGCTCGATGGAATTCTAACCATTCTATGAGCAAGAACCATTTAAGTGGTAACGAGCAAGTCAGAAGCGAATACCCACGAGGTAGGTATCACTTAATCCATGCGACTGGATTGAGACGGGCAGAAAGGTCCTGCACTGGCTACTCCAGGACCCCGCCCTTAGCTTTTGCTTAGCACTTCCGCTCCAGCTAGAAGGTTCAAGAAAGAATTAACACACAGTCTTAGCATCACACGGTAGCAGGTTTTAGACTCGACTCAGAGAAACCCTAGCAGAAGCACCCTCTGGGGGAGGAGTGGGAGGCGTGTGGAAGGGGAAGAAGACAGTACCTTGCCTTCGGGATCCACCAGCAGGAGGTGCTTTGCCTGGCCGCCCTGTAACCCGCTCAGCACATACTGGCCAGGGGACGTTGCGCTCTCTCGAACCAAAAAGTCCCCGTCCTTCAGCAGGAGGGTCTCGGCCGCCTTCCTGCTCAGCCTGCCGTGGAAGCAGTCTTCGCCCCACAGCTGCTGCCTGATGTACAGCAGAGGATGGGAGCCGGCAGGGGGCTGGGCTGTGGCGCCCGGCTGCACGGTCTCCGGGGCCCCTGGAGCGAGAACACAAAGGGACATCACCGCCTGGCCGCCTCGCCCATGTCCCTGTGTCACTCAGCAAACAGGACTCAGGGCCTACTGTGTGCAGGGCATTGCTGACACAACCCAGCCGCGGCCCTGTCTCTCTCTGATTGAATGGGAGACCCAAACACTGCCTTCGGCGTCCGTCGCCCAGGTGTAGCCCTCCTTCCCATGGGAGATGGAGCCAACCCTCTCGAGCTGCCTTTGGGACCGCAGAGCAAGACTCTTTATGTCCCCGAGGCTGCAAGTGAGACAGGAAGAGGTTCACACTGGCCCTGGATCACAGATTCATTCCACAAAATAGGAACAGGAACTTCGGACTGTGCCCACTCTTGAACATTTAGCTTTTCTCTCCATTACGCGACTGGGATTGCACTCAGGGCCTTCAAATTGAGCTACATCCCCAGTGTTCGCGCTCTCTCTCTCTCTCTCTCTCTCTCTATATATATATATATATATATATATTTTTTTTTTTTCTTTTGAGCCAGGGTCTCACGAAGTTGTTCAGACTGAGCATGAACTTACGACCCTCCTGCCTCAGCCCCCCAGAGCCCTGGATTACAGATGTGCGCCATCATGCCTGCCCTTCCCTTTTAAAACTAATTTACAAATTGCCAATGTGTTTCCAGACATTCTTCAACCAAACATTTTATAAAGCTATGCTAAACTGCCAGCACTCCTATTAAAGGACCTCACTGCTGCCTGTTCACCTACCTGGACAAACCAGAGTTGATGAGGTTAAAGGAAGTGTGCGCCAGCCAGTGAGGCCTGGCCTAGGCAAGGCCCCAGAGCCCTGTGGATGTGACGCCGTCCTCCTGTTAACGTCCCTGCTGAAGAACTGCTTTCTGCATAACACAGTTATGATGCAGCAGTCTCAAATATCTTTTGAAAATATCTGTAAGTGTACTGGCTGGAACCAATTTTCCTCTACAAATAATAAAGCGTTTCTATTGTTGCCAGAAAAAGCCTCATGAAATGTGTCCAGGTTTGATGGATGATATTGTGATTGGCCCGGTGCTGGCCACTCTCAGGCACAGTGGCGAGGTCTAACGGCGAGCTCTGTGTGTGTGCGTGGGTCACGACACGTATGCATGAGTGTGAGGCCGTGCATGTGTACGTATGCATTGGCACACACGCCCTAGCACGCAGTGGATTTTGGTTCAGATGATGAGATGATGGTGAGGGGCTTTTGCACAGGACAAAACAAAGGAGAAGCAGACATTATATCATCTGGCGAAAAGGCAGCAATCGCCAGCCAGCCAGAGGGCGAGGACAGCATCTTCCTGACACGGTTTCCCAGATTAGCACAAGGACGAGACCCCACCGTGCTGGGAAAGTTCAGTGGCTCCAAGAGTTGCTGAAAATCTAATCCTGCTAACAGCAGAAAATGTGACTTTTATTCTTTTTATCTTAAAAACTGTATTGGCTAAAATTTTTGAATCTAGGAAACAGAAAAACAAAGAAAATCATGCATGGTGCCTCCACTAAATATAATCACTCTTAATACTGTGGCATATTACCATTTCTTGCAACTGTTCTTAAACAGAGTCAACTTTGCAAATGATAATCATAATCTAAATATACTTATTATATGGTTTCCACAGGGAATGTAATACATTGCTGGTTTGAAGTATTTTCTTAGAAGCAGCATTGAAAGCTGAGGGTTGCCACTCTACATGTCAGTGAAACTTTCCACCCAAAAAGGTGCCAGAAAGCATGAAAGACAGTCACCACATCGTCTGGAGTTCCTATTAGCAACAAAAGACATACTGTTCACAATCACAACTTCGAGAAGGTGCAGGATGGATTGGTTATCAGCACCCATACTGCTCTGATGGACAAAATGTCTGAAAGGGAGAATACAGCTCTAGGATGAAAAAGATCTATATAATATGCAAAAATCTGGATTGAACATTGCAGGTAACTTCCTTGAGAAAGGAAGAATGAGATAGTCTAAAAAAAAAAAAACTAGTACATCTGGAAATACGACACATGATAAATTCAGTTTTTGAAAAGCAGTATTGACCACTGCATTGATTACAATAGCATTGATCATTATACTAAGAAAGAACTGGGAAAAATATAAATCTCCACTCATAAGAGACCAATAATATCAATTATGATGCATTGTTAATACAGAATACCATGGAGCAGCTGAAAGTAGTGAAGATCAAATGCCAACATAGATAACTCGCTAAAAGGGAAGACAGGAAGGTATAAAAGGGCATCATCATAGCTTTCACTTCACCTTTAAAGGCGATGGAGAGGTAGACAAGTAGTATTCAACCACGCGTCACCATTCTGAAAGAAGCCCAAAGAAACTGGTAACAACTAGAGACTTGGACATAGTATCTGGGCACCAGAAAGAACATTTATTTACTTACTGTACCAGGAATCAAACTTGGGACCTTGTGCTTTCCAGGTAGGCACTTATGCTGCTGAGCTATACTCCTGGCCTGGGGAGAAATGTTTATTATTTTCCTTTTGCAGTATATATTATATTAATTTCCATTGTCAGCATCTGTACTACTTTTGAATTGAAAACAGGAAACTATAAACCAGGCATGGAGGACCATGTCCGTAATCCCAGTACCCAATGCATCTGAGGCAGGAAGACCATGAATTCAACCTAGCAGCTCAGCGACTCAGCAAGCCCCCATCTCCAGACAAAAATAAAACTGGGGGATTCCGGAAGATGGCAGATCAGTAAGCAGCAGAACAGGGAGCCTCTCTGAGAGAAACAGCTCAGATGCCAGAGTAAAACATCCTGGAGAAGACCAGACGGAGGGAGATGGATCCTCTTGACCCAGGAAGAAACTAAAGAGAAAGAAAGGAAAAAAGAAAAGAAAATCGTGGACGGAAGGCTGTAGTCAGACTCGCTCTGACCGGAGCTGGTCCCACTGTGTACGAAACACAGCTGGAATCCAGAGAAGCTCGGTCATGGTGCAGTTGGGGGTGGGTGACCCTGGGGGCCTTGGCCGGAGGAAGCGGTCGCGGAGGGGAGCAGCAGAGTGGAGAGCAGCACTCTGCTCAGAAATCTGTACAGGCTCGCAGCGAGTGTGCGGAAATCAGCCCTCCCGCTGGAGTGGGCAATTGGCGGAGCGACGTGTTGGAGTCAGGCAGGATAAACCCAGAACCAGAACTGCAGCGGCTTCAGTCAGCCACTCCTAGTGCAGAGCAGATCCGTGAAAACTACTCGGATTGAGTCCCGCCTCTGTGCGTAACCCAATAGCCAAGGACGAGGTCTCTCTGAAGCTGTTCATAAGCAGCCCTGTCTGCATGGCACACACTAACGTGGTGAAGACCCCCAGAGCTTAACCAGCTCAGAAGGGAGGGGCCAGCCTGCCTCACTCCTGCTTGTACTTCAGAGGTCATCAGCAGACTGGGGAGGGCAGCAATCCCTAGCCAGCACACTTCAGAGTAATTGCAGCCAATACAGGAAGTGCCAGAGACTCCCACTGTCCACTTGTGTGGAGGAAACCAGAAACATGACAAGAGGAAGAAACAAAAGGAAGTCTCCAGCCCCCAACACAAACACTACAGGCCTGGGGGAGGTTAACACAGAAGAGATCCGGGGTTGCACACCTGCGATGTCTGTGAAAAGGTAGCATCTGACATAAAGAATTATCTTCGTGACATTATAAAAGAACTAAAAACAGAAATTCTAACACAAGTAAAGGAAGATATAAGAAAAATAATAAAAGACATGGCAAGTACCTCTCAAGAAGACACAGATGGAAGAATGGAGGAGCACAGAAAAAGAGAAACCTCCGATGAAGAATATTAAAAAAAAATCTAGAATACATAAAACAGATTCAAAGAGATTACCAGGAAATAAAAAACTCCATTGAAAGCCGGCAAAACTACTTGAAAGAAACTAAAGATAGACTATCAAATGTTGAAGACAGGTTTGCAATGTGTGATCATGAAAGGAAAGATCTCTTAAAAATAACAAGGAACCAGGAAGTAACAATCCAATGGCTAGAAGATGACAAGAGGATCTATAACTTAAGAATAAAAAATGTGAGTAAAGAAGCAAGGGTAAACACAAATGAAATACAAAGGCTATTTACAGAAATAATTAAGGAAAACTTCCCAAGCATAGGAAAAGGAAATGTTATCCAGATATATGAGGCATACAGAACTCCAGCCAGCTATAACCAAAATATATCTACACCCAGACATATAATAATCAAGATCCCAGAAATTCAACATAAGAATGGAATATTAAAAGCAGTCAGAGAAAAGAAACAGATCACCTATAAAGGAAAACCCATCAGAATCACGGCAGAGTTCTTGACACAAACCATCAAATCAAGAGGAGCTTGGAGCGAAGTATTCCAAGCCCTGAAAGAAAATAACCTCCAGCCCAGAGTGATGTACCCTGCAAAACTGTCTCTCAGAATTAATGGAGAAACAAGATGCTTCCATGACAAAGAGGAACTGGGGAAGTTCATGAACACCAAGGCAGCCCTGCAAAAAAAAATAATGAAGGACATTCTAGAGAGAGAGAGAAAAAAGACCATGGTTTCAAGAACAGCGACAGAGGAGGCTCACTGAATGGGGCAGACAGTCGAATGAAGGGGAAAAGTAGACAACCAATGGCAGAGATGAGGCAGAGAAGACTGGCCATAATGGCTAACATGGGTGGCCTCAATACACTAATAAAAAGAAACACAGAGTAGATCAGGAGATAGCATCCATCAAGATGCTCTATATAAGAAATAGAATTAACCTGAAAGAGGGTTTATAGACTGAAAGTCAAAGATGAGAAAATAATGCTCTATGTGACAGGGAACCAGAAAAAAGTGGGAGTAGCTCACCCATCAGCTGCAGATTGGTTGGAAAAACATAGTACTTTTATGCAATGGAGAACTACTCAGCTATAAGGAAGGAAAACCTCGAGGCTCTAGTAGGTAAATGGATACAACTTAAGATCAAGCTCAGGGGTAATAATGTTCAGAACCACTTAGGTAAATAGGAGGTTGCTTCCCTAATCTAAAACTAAAGGAGTTAGTGGGATACAAAATGTACAAAGCACCCTGTGAAAAGTGAAAGGGGAGGAATTGTCTAAAAAGGGAAGGCAGAGGACACTGTTAATCTTGCATCATGATTTGAAACCCACATTGCTTTCATTGCTTTGTTTAGTTTGGTTATATTCTGTCCCAGTTTGTCTACTTGTACTAGATTTGATGGCATGGACAGCTATTCCAAAGATAGCAGCATATACTATGGTAACCATTTTTAATTTCCTGTTAACTTAATCTGAAGCCCTGTGTTGCTTTCACTGCCTCGTCTGGACTGATTTTATATGAATCTGTTTTGTTCAATTGCTGTCTTGTCTTGACTGATTTTACTGGAATCTGTTATGTTTGATAGTATCAAGTCTGAGAATATAGGCAGCTACTCTGAAGACAATAAGATTCACTATGATACCTGTGGTTTGACTATTACCCTCTTTTGAAGTCCTATAATGTCTCCAGTGTTTTGTTTTTATTGATTTTGTTCTGTACTGCTATGTTCAATTTTATTGTACCTGATAATATGGCCAATTCTATTGAAGATAACAAGAGACATCATGGCAACCATTGCAGATCACTTTGTACTGTGGTTTTTAAATTATGTACTATGTCCAGCCTTTTGTTTTGAATGACCCCATATTTTTTTCTCATTTGGTTTTATTGTTTTCAAAATATAAATAAATAAATAAATAAATAAAACTGGGTTGTGGGTATAATTCAGTGAAAAGGTTCAATTCCCAGAATCACTAAACAGCAAAAGTAAAACCTGCCCACAGAATAAAATGTATACAAAAGTCATGATAACCACATAATCAAAGAGATAATCAGAAAGATACAAAGCTGCATCGGGGTTGGGGGACTCTCCTCAGTTTTCTGACACCTACCCTTTACCTTCTTATACTAGGACTCCCTTTCCTACTGGAAAGAACCCTAAATACTGTCAATTGTGGTTATTCACAGGAGTTACATTTTTGTAAGCTGCCACAAACACCGAATTGGTGAAAACTATGCAATGCTTCCTCAGAGAAATACGGTAAAGGTCCTATAAAGCTGAGTCAAAACGTTCCCATCCATCAGGCAACTTATTGCATGCGGGTTTACGTTTAAAGTCACCCTACCCTGCTCAGCACATGTTGGTTAATGGTGAATTTATAGTCAGTCAATCGACGTTTATCTATAACTTGTGTTTTCTCTGTTACACACACCACAATCTTCCAGCACAAGGAGACAGCTCACCAGTATTATGCCTGGGGACATTTTAAACAGTGCACTAACTGGCAAGTAGCACACAAGTATAAAAAGCATGGCACTAAGTGGGCCACAAAAGACATTTGTTGACAGGATGAGAACTGAAATAAGAAGGCAGAACTTCTCCTTGTCTGATCTTAGCTGGGTAGTGGGCATTAGAGGACTCAAAATTTCTGTCGCCCTGCACATGTCTGCAGATGATGCAAAAGCACTACAAGTACTGGTTTTGGAGTTACAGTTAAACCTGAGAGAGGAAGCCAGTTCTCAAACACGAAATCTGTGAGAACTGAGAACTTACTACACAATGCTCGTGACCATGGTTGACTGCGTGTGTGAAAACTGCACCCCAGAGATTTTTGCACAAAAATGACAAAATATAAATTTCTTTCAGTGTGGAGAGGAAAAAATCAGTGTATCTCCATAAACTGTCTAAAAATTAATAGAAAAATACTAACATAAATCATTAAAGGGTAAGGTTGAGATGGTACCTAGGGAAACCCTTTGTAATCTAAAGGAAGAATTTCACTTCTATGAGGACGTATTACCAAGACACAGCAACTGGTACATGGTAGTCTGTACCCTGGTACGGAACAGGAAAGCAGCCCAGTGGAAAGTTCTGATGAGCAGCCCAAAAGTAGATTCACGTACACAGGAGGAGCCCAGCCTGGAGAGTGGTATTAGGGAAAAAACAGATTATTTACTCAGTAGGATTTGGAAAGTTGACTCCTGTGGATAAAATTAAGCTAGACCCCCTATATCATCGAAAACATGAAGGGACAAGGGACAAGTGGAATACACATTTTATGATGGAAATAAAATATAAAGCTTATAGAATAAGATGGGCAAAGAAAAAAATCCAAAGAGTACAAGTAATTCATAATAAAGATGACAATGGAAATCAACAAAATAATAGAGAATATTAAACAGAAACTTGGGTACTTTGGAAAAATAGATCAATAAAATCAATAAACCTAAATGAGAACTGATCAAATGAGAAAGGAGAAAATCCACAATAACGAGAATGAGGGAAGAGATCTTACTCTGCATCCTTTGAACAGCAAGAGAACAATAAACTGGGCATGGTGGTGCACACGTGTACTCAGCACTTGGGAGGCTGAGGCAGGAGGATCACCAAGAGTTTGAGGCCAATCTGGGCTATATAGTGAGGTTAAAGCTACCGAACTACACAGCAAGACCCTGTCACAAAAAACACACGGGAAGACAATAAAGGAACACTAGGTAACCCTTCGAGTGTGGCTAGGGCTCTAATCTAATAAAGTAGAACCGCACTGTTTCTGAAGAATCACGTCGCCCAAGAAATCACAGTGCCTCCGTGTCAATGGCTTTGGGTCTCTCGTGGATATGGCAACACCAATCTGGCTGCAAAAGAGGTGACGCCCCCAAGAAAGGTGACTTCTCCTCAGGCCCACAGGTGACAGCAGACACCAGTGTCCTCTCACGGAGCAGAGCCAAGTGAGCAAACCACGCCTCACTCGCAGCCGTGGGGTGACTGTCGCCCCACGCCCCATGCCGGTTCAGGCCCCTCTTCGGTGACTCTGAGCCCACCAAGGTGCAGCCGCCTCACTCTCATTCATCCCACCATGAAGGGTGGGCGCACAGGGGCACGGACGGCGGCTTAGACCGAAACCAACAGTGAGTGGTGAAAAATATCAGACGGTACAACTACAGCTGCCCCTCCCCTGCGCTGCGGTCCGGTGACGGCCGGACCGAGGGACCCTGAGCGCAGGCTGCAGAGACACCGGCTCGGAGCTCTGGATAGGTTTTGTTTGGGTCTTTGTATTGGTTTCTCTTTAATCCTGCATGGGTCAATAAGTGGTTGTCTGGGTTAAAAAAAGGCTAAGTACACTTGAAGAGACTAGAGGATTCTTGGTGTTTTGAGACAGGGCCTTGGTATGTGGTTGAGGCTGGACTTTAGAGGGTTTTTGTTTTTGTGTTTTGTTTTTTCCTGTACCAGGGATCAAACTCATGACCTTGCACTTGCCAGGCAGGCACTTGTACTGCTGAGCTAAATCCCCAGTGCTTTAGAGGATTTTTAAGGAAGAAGGAAGGAGTGAGGAGAAACCACAACGAGGAAGAGATGTAAGATTCATGTAGAAAATTTACATAAAATATATGTGTAAAGTTAATCATAAAATTTTCTTAAGTCAATGTTGTTTATGCTTTTGGAGTTGGCTTTTTTTTTTTTGGAAGGTGTAAGGGATTGAGGCTAAACTTCACCTCCAGGGGGCAGCAAGGAGCCCAGAAGGACTGCAGTACGTTAAATCCTAATAGGATGTGAAGAGCAAGAGAGCACAGAGGCCTCAGCTGTGGAAAGTATGAAATGTGCTGTCACCAAAGCCGGAGAGGGAGAAAGGGTGAAAGAAGGGAGGCCGGAGTCGTGCAAAAGCACTGACGTTGCAATGCTGGATGTGAAATACTTTCCAAATATCAATAGCAATTTCGCTATGGATTAATCTTACATTTCCCTGTTACTAAATTCCCTGTGACAAAGGCAGTTTCTACACTTGAGTTATAAAGCTTTTTAACACTGAATACCTGGTTAAAAAAGACTGAAGCTGTGACTCAAGGAACACCTCAGATCAAGCCATGTTTCCCCTAGGCTGCTCTCTGGAGCCCAGGAAACGGAAGCTATCGCAGGGGCGCTCCTATGGCTACTTCTAAAACCACCCCTACGGTTTCACGCAGAGGACACTTCACCGGACACTCTTGAGAGGACCTCCTGAAGAAATGCAAATTCACTGTCCCATCATCCCCCTCACAAGATGCCCTGCGTGGTGGACACAGACGCACGGATCACCCTCCAGAGGAGGGCAGTGGCCCCACACGCAGAAGTCAACCTCCAGCCAACAAGCCATTCGAGGTCTGCCTCAGCGGCCCAAGAGCTGATCCTCCCTGAAGGCCACAGATCTGTGGCAACACAGAGCTCTCAGGGTGAGAGAACGTGGACGCCAACAGGTGCTCTGCAGGGCTGGCCCAGGCTTCTGCAGGCAGCCACCGCAGTCCTACCTCCCACTTCCTCTCCTGCTTCCTGAGATGGACCCTCGTGCAGCTCTGCATCCCAGGCCGCATCTCAGGGTCTGCTTCTAGAGAAGCTGGTGGCCACTGGGCTGACGAGAAGGGCTTTCCCACTCTAGCGAGTCGGGGCAGAGTGCTGGAGCCCAGGCCTGACACCATCTCCTGTTAGATTCCGTCTGCCACGGCAGCCACGCTGGAAAGTTGCCTTTGGCAGCCTGGAGAAACTTCCTGGGCTGGTGAAAGGCCTTTCTCTGGGACTGGTTTCCTGATGGCAGCAAACCAAATTTGACATCAGGCCAATCTCTGCACCAGTGCAACAAGCTTCGATAGTTTATGAAAAGCAATTTGTGTTTTTATTTTTCAGTTGATTGTAGGCTTTCGGTTTCTTTTGCTTTTATTTATTTATGTTCATGTTTATGTGTTTGCCCCGAAGCAATTTGGCAGGAGAGTGATGCTTGTCTTGCTGCACTTACACAGAGCAAGCTGTGCACACCACAGGCTGAAGGAGGAGGTGTCTTATTTTAGTGCCATATAGATGACTTATCAAAGGGTTTCAAAATGAACAAAATTAATGCTGTCACTAAACAGAATAGAAACAGCGGTCATTGTGCTCGGAGCATATAGATTCAAAATTACCCTCCGCCTTCGACAATTCTCCCTCCCTCCAGCAGAACACAGGACAGGAACTGAAAATGAGAATAAATTCAAAGTATTTGAGGGAAATATTCAAAATCAGTGTGATAAAACCTTGAAACCCAAAATACCTCCATGAATCTGTGCTCTGTTATTAACTATAATGAGGGACTGAAATAAAGAATCCTTTTACCTCCTGAAACTTGAAGCCAAGGAAATAATTGTTAGAGTGAGAGAAAGTCTAACAAGTTAAATATTGACACCCATAAAGGGATGTTCAAGTCCTAATCCCTGGGATTTAGGAATGTGACCTAAGCTGGCAAAAGAGTCTTCCCAGATGTCATGAAATCTAGGACCTCGAGATGAGATGAGCCTGCCTACACCCAGTGACTGATGTCCTAAAGGAGAACGTGGAGGGGCCCTGAGACCAGAGACCTGGGAGGAAGGGGATGTGAAGACCCGCGTGGAGACCCAGGGGACCAGTGCCTCCACGCTGGAACTGCACAGCTACCACAGGCCGGAAGCGACCGTCCTCGGTGCCCCCAGAAGGACTCAATGCCACTGATCCCTGCTTTGCAACTTCCGGCCCCCGCAACTGGGAGAGAACTGAGTTCAGTAGTTAGACACCCAGGAATCACCCCGCACGAGGAGGAGGTACTCACTTCCGCGGTGCCAGGCACTCTCCGGGGGCCGCCTTGAGCCCTGGCTGCGGGCCGAGCCGAGCGTGCTCCGCAGCACCTGGGTGTTGATGTAGCAGGGGTCACCAAAGAGCTCCAGGCGCCAGGAAGGCTTCGTGGCGGCGGCGTCCCGCTGGGCCTGGGCCCCTCGCTCGTGGGCGTCACCTGCAGGGGTTGGCAGTGAGCGGTGCATTACAGTCTCGCTTTGTGGACAGCGTGTCATGTTTGAGCGTGGACAGGATGCCGGAAGCCATGCCCGCCACCAGCAAGGATCGAAGAGGACCCCCAAAGCACCAGGCTTTGAGGCAGAACGCGGCTCCTGGGGTTTCTCTCCCCTCTCTGCCCTGTCCCTCAGCGGACCCACCGCTTCCAAAGCAGACAGGAGCCCAGTGGCAGATCCACAAGGGAGGGCCAGCGCGGACCGGGGGCCACTTGTCTCAGCCCAGAGTTGGGGGACCCGGGGACCAGGAAAGTGCATGTGTCACACTGAGCTTGAGGATTAACTGTTCAACCCCTTTCCAAAGAACGCATCACGCCCTGGCCGGTAGCACCGGGAAGCTATGAACGCACATGACCCCACACAGCGAGGCAGGGGACACCGGCGTGGAGAAGAGCCCTGAGTCTCCACGGTGCCCTCGGTGACACCCTCGTGACCTAAGCCCACGGGGAAGCCCACAGCGGAAGGAGTCCGGGTCTCATCCCCCGCGCCCCTAGCTTTTCCAGGTGTCCAAGAGCCGGGGCCACACACACTGACAGCCCCGAAACGGCAGGGGAGGGTGACAGACGGGGACAGCCTGCACCTACCTGCCGCCCCGCTCTGCTCCAGACAGTTCTCGTACACACTGCTGCACCTGGAGCTCCCAGGCTGCGGGGAAAACAAACGGTGAGGCATTGACGAGCGAGCACAGGACACGCTCACGGCGTTGAATGCCCAGGAGGATGGCGAAGACCCTTCAGTCTCCTGTCAGCACAAGAAACTCAAACGCCGCAGCTCGGGAGGGGGGCCCAGGCCTCCAGTCCTGTGTCAGGGCTGCAGAGGTGGCTGGACGCCCCTGGCCGCCTTCCTCGGGGTTCTGCTTCTGCTTGGGAAGCCACAGTACGGCGCATCGTGTCAGCCGGACGGTGATTTTCAGGACATTTTTATCAGCACAGCAGGGCGGGAGGGACCAGCATGACGCCGGCAAGGGCGTTCAGAATCTTCAGGCCTCGTGAGGCCCAGAACTTGGAGGGGCGCAGCAGAAATGGAAACGTTTCAGTAGACTCCCATGATATGGTCACAGTGAACTCCTAGGTCTCGAAGGGTGAGTTAGTAAGAAGCACCCAAATGTGAGATAGAGCGTGGGTTAGCAAAAGCCTGGCTGTGCCACGGTAAACAGGGAACCATCAGGAGGGGAACGGCGTCTGGGGCCGGGGAGAGAGTGCTGAGCTCAGCCTTGCGGTAGATAAACAGGGCACTGCGGGGCAGCCTGCCAGAGGGGGGGGGGCAGGCTGGGGCTGCAGCCGCCAAGGCATGAGTGCGGGTGCTGCAGGGGGGCGGGTCCGGGCAGAGCGCTGGGGTAGGTGTGAGCTGTCAGGGGGGAGGTGGAGGAACAGATGATGACATAAAAAGAAAAGGCTGTGAAAATATTTCACAGCTTCCTGTAAGAGGGATTGACAGATGACAAATGGCAACATATGCGCCAGGGAAATAGAATTAAATGTTATTGTAGAATCTAGACGGGGAGTATGTGAGGGTTTGCTGCAAAATTCAACTGTGCTGCACCTGTAAAAATATTCATGAAACGTTGGAGGAAGAGAGACAGAGAGAGAGAAAGAGAGAAAAAGGAAGAAGAAGAAAAAAGGAAGCGAGGTAGAGCAAAAGAAAGAACAGTAACTAGAGATAGGGAGAGACAGGGACAAGATAAAAATGCTTTGCACGCTGACAGAAGAGATCTCAATTACAAATAGGCAGCCAATGATGCCAAATGGTGCAGACAATGTGGACGTGGACTCTTCACGCAGGGAAAGATTTAGCAACCCAACAACTGCTGGCCACAGTGAAAGTGATTTCTATCCAGCTGTTAAGCAGAGTACAGATCCCAAAGGTATAGAGCAAGAAAAGTACAGAGTAGACATGAAAGCAGAGACGCCGGCTCCTAGAAGTCTGCGGGTGAAGGAAAGGTGAGGAGGAGGCAGGCCCTGCTGGCCGGGCCACAGGGGCCCACCGTTATGTGCAGGCCGAGGGTGAGTCCCGGGCGGAGACGAAGGGACACCAGAGGACACGGAGGTGGCGGGAGGGGAAGACACAGGGAGAATGTGGGGCTGGGAAGTGGGGGGCTGAGGAGAACACGTGGGGTCGCCCTACACGGCCCAGGAAGGTGAGTTCTGTGTCTTCCAGGGCAGACTCCAGCCAGCATCCACCCTCCGGCCAGCCACTGAGGGAGGTGGGCCTTCCACTACTAGCCCAGCCTTTGGAGATCCCGGGGGGATCCCACCGCTGCTCCCCGAACGGGACCTTACTTACTAAATAGCACAGCTTTTCACAGCGAATGGGGCAGTAGGCCGTCTGCTCCGGGGTTTGCACCCTGACTCGAACGTCGGACACGCCGCTGGCCGGTGGCTGCTTGCCCGGAACCTCGTTGTAATATTCGTGATCTTCTCCCTCCGGGGCGTGGCTGTCGGGCTGCACCTCCTCACTGCGAGGGGAAAGAGCATCCCTGAGAGACGGGCCAGGGGTTCAGGTGCCGCGGGCCCGCAAAGGGGTGGGAACTGAGCGAAGCACCCTGGCCAACCCTGCGTTCATTCGCCTGTTAGGTCCACAGCTGAGCTTAAGCCACAGCAAACGTCTGGGCAGAAGTGGCAGTGGCGTGGTTCAGATTTCTGGAGACAGAGGAGAGAAGCCCACAAAGCCTGTCTTCTGTGTCGCCCCAGTGACTGACGACGATGATGGTGATGGTGACAAATTCCCGAAATGCAAGGCATTCTTGTCATATGATCATAAAAAGCCGAGTCTTCCTGCCATCTCCAGCTCATCTCAGTGGTCGCACTTAGGAAATGTTTTACTCAAAGAAAACTGACACATTGAGCTGTGACAGAGGTCCTGGCCCAGTTTATTAAACTAAGATTAAAGAGAGAGAGAGAGAGAGAGAGAGAGAGAGAGAGAGAGAGAATGACCAGCTATCTGCTCTGCCCAGCGCCACGTGTGGGGAGATTTTCGTAAACACACAGTGGGCTTGAAAACTGAAACAGGGTTTAAAAAAAATGAACTTTTCTTCCAAATTAAGAGTAACACATGTTTCTCATAAAAAGAATAAATCGAATCATTTTGGAAGGAGCCCATTCTATTGACAGCTTGTGTGTTCTGTTGGGCCTGTGGCAAAAAAAAAAAAACCACAAAGGTGGCACCAAGAGGCAGGTGTCTGGGGGACTTTAGCATCGCCGCTTCAAGTAGCTCCTTCCCTCTTGCTAGCGAAACCACCTCCTATGGGAGATCTCTGGGTCACACAAAATGATACTCGGGGAGACAGGGTCTCATTTTACAGTTCAGGCTGGCCTCAAACTCAGCGATCCTCCTGCCTCAGCCTCGCATGTGCTGGCATGACAGGTGTGCGCCCCCACGCCCAGCTGGAAAATGCATTTCAAAGCCCTCGGAGGTTTTATTGCTCCTGAGTGAACTCTGTGAGCCGCAGGCCTCGCTGGAGCCCAGGGTGGGGGCCGCGCAGCCCGCAGGGCCCCTTTCGCCGTGGACTTTCCATGCCTAGACCCCCGCAGTGGCTGGGTCACCCCGCTAGCCACCGCCCTCAGATTTACCTAACATCAATGAGTGACAGGGGTTTCCACCAGGGACATTTGATTCTTCTGATTTTGCTGCGTTTTTGGTTTAGCTTTTTTGTTTTTACTGATACACGAAAGAAGTGCGGTTGGAGCCAATCTGAGATTTTCTTACATTCAACGTCTCGATCGGTGTCAACACCAGAGCCACAGGGCTGATCCGGTCTCACTTTTGGTGTCCCCTTTAATCCTATTACAAAGCAAGAGGAGCTGCCTGGGCAAACAAGGATGGAAGGCTGAGGCAAGCTAACCTGCACGTTCAGGCCCGGCCTGGACAACTCCATCAAAATAAAAAAGTGCTGGGGACTCAGCTCAGTGTGACGCCCGGGGTTCAGTCCCCAGTACCGTGCGTGCACACACATGCACGGTCTCACACACACACACACACACACACATGTGCACAGAATGGAAGAAAAATAATAACCGTCACTTATTTTGAATTGAAGCTGCACCTATTAGGTTAAAAAAATGACATCATATCAGTCTATTTTAAAACATCATATTAATTTTAAGATACATATAGAAAGTGCAAATCAAGTAATTAGCGAACGCTTGACTGACCTTTCGCAAGAAATATTCAGAGACGGACTTGTCAAGTACTGTCTGAATCGGAGTTCAAACGCCTGCCCGATGGTACCGATAACATCCTGGGCTGTCCCGCTGCGACACTCCAGTATGTGGCACGCTGTGAGAGATGCACAAAGAATGCCACACGGTGTCAGCAAGAGAAGACTGTGCCTAGTCACAGCGCTTTCAAAACTTGACTAAAGGAAGGAAGTTTATGAACTGTACTGAGTTTCGAAATGATATAAAGATGACCTCATTTTGCATGTGAACCAACGAGAAAAACACATTCCTCACTGACACCTAAATATCTCCAAGCACAAATGTCGGTCTTCAGGCAAAGTCCACTTTCTGCAAATGTGGCCTGGCTAATGGCGGGACTAACAGATAGCTACGTGCTCACTCTGGAATTCCACGCAGGAGACCGGAGGGCTGGGCTCTGCCAGGTGGATGGTTTGAGGTCTCATCTTTGCAAGGTATATTGCACAAGACTGAAGCAAGAGAACTTTCCAAGCCTGTGCCCGGAATGAGGGAAGAGGGGCTGGTGAACAAAGGGATTTGGGGATATACCTTCCTCTTGGCCCCCACTGACCACCATCACTCCCGTAAGCCAGTGATAAGTGTGGTGTCCCAGCTTTGAAATCCCACCAACGCATGATCTCCAGTATTCATTCAAGTTACGATTTGGTGAAGATATTCAAGGTTTTATTAGCTCTTTCTCTGAGAAGCACCTAGTGGAAAGAAGCTAGTTTGCACATATAAAATAAACAAATGGTAGGGGCAGCCAGCAGAATCTCATAATCACACGAGGTATATAGTCTGCTACTACATTAAAAGAAGAGCTTGTGTTTAATTTCTCCACTCTTAACATTGCTCTTAACTTTATTAGGGGATGGTGTACACTTAGGGCCTTGTAATAAAAAGGCTTAATTGACTGAAATTTCATAAGAATGACCTTAGAGAGAGTCCTAAAAATGACACAGAGGCAAAAAGGCATAAAAGAAAATTTTTTGAAAGAACATTTATGCAGCCTAAGAATTGAGGGATGGGAAAAAGCTTGGTAATGGTTCTTTATAAATAAGAATTTCTGTAAAGCTTTTTCAGCTATACTTTCAGAACAGCAGAGAGGAAACAGATGATGAGCTTCAAGGCGTGCAGAGGGAATTAAATACCAGAGAAAGCAACTTGGCTCTTGTCACTTCAAAACAAACCCTGGAACAGATGACTAAAAAGGAAATCCAAGCAAAGGCAAGCTTGCTGTCTTTCTGGGATGGTTTAACGGCGTTACCATGGAAGCATGGTTTTATGGTTTGCCTTGTCTTCGGCAGGATATTGTATTTATCTAAGGAAAGTACGATCCATTTGCAAGGGATAGAATTTGTGGAGCTGGTAAAGAGGATGTTGCCGTGGAACCCGTAACCATGTTTCACAGGCTTATGTTACGGCCATCTCAAAGGGTCTCAGATATTCTTATTTCAGAACTAAGATGATCTTTATTTAAAAGATTCATGTCTCAATACTTTTCAAAGGGATGTGCACTTGTATCTTGGAACAGACTTAGAGCTAATTTTAGTTTTGAAAACCCAATTAAGAATATCTGCAAATATACATCCTCCTGGCAAAAAAAAATTTTTTGGCCCTATCTTTAGATTGTCATTTTATATTTTCCCTATATTTTTCACTATAGTAGCTTTTCATGGTGAAAAACCTACCTATAGTACTTTCAAAATATGTGTTAAATTAATATATGTTTCCCTGAATCACATCAGTATTTCTGTGTAAAAATAATTGCCTTCTTACAGCGTTTGAGTGACAAATCATTGTTTTGAGTCATTTATGGAAATGAATTGCAATGACCAGCTGTTACATGAAGCAGCATTTAAGGGAATCTTAGATTCAGTCTGTCTGTTTCCTTTTCATTTGGGTTCCCAGCTGGGTGTTCACAGGTGAGAGGGTGAGAATTCTTCTTAGAGGTAATGGTCTTTGTTGCGTGTTTCATTTGTTTCCAGTAGGCCAATTTTTGGTTCTTATTGTTGGAAAATGAATTGAACGGTCACTTCTCAGGTCAGCCAGCAGATGGCGCCGAGGTACTGAACCGAGGCGTCCACGCCTTGGGCGGAGCAGAGGCAGAGCCCGCAGTGGCCTGGGCACCACGGTACCTGTCCAGGGAGCCTGTGCTTCTGATGGATGGCTCCTTTAAACCGGTCTTCGGGGTTTTTAAAGTTTTCTTGGGAGACTCAGAACCATGGCTTTCTATATCCAGATAGCTGGGGTAAGCTGGGCTTCCAGACTAAACTGAGAGAACACATTAAAACCTTCTCCACACCTGAAGAAGTGAAGCGGTCATGGGTTTCCTCGCGTGCGGCCAGCAGAGGGGAAGGTGGTGATGGTGCTGAGCAAACGCAAAGATTCTTACTCGGCCTTGCCTTTCCTACACCAGGAGCCTTCAGGGCTGGAGCGTCCTGGCCGTGAAGGCAGACGGTGACAGCGGCCTCGCTTGGAAGGCACAGTGCAAACCAGGAGTCCGGCAGACAAGGGACGTGGGGACATTCAGGATCGTGGCACGAAGCCACTCCGCCCAGCTCCCCTTGGCGTCGGCTTCCTCCCCTCTGCTGGTGCACGCGCCTCAGCCTGCTGAGGTCTGTTCACCACAGGGTCTGTTCTCCCTTCCCGGGGCGCGACCGTCCTGTGCCCTGCCTGCTCTCCTGGCCATCGGGCCTCCTTTGACGCTTCTCTCTCCCCGGGATCCCGCCCCTTCTCTTTCCTCTCCCTCCAGACCTCCTCGGGGCTACGTAACATCACCTTCTGGGCAGCAGCGTTTTTACTCAAGAATTCAGAACTTTTTTTTCTTAAATAGAACAATTATTCATTGCAAGACTTTTAGAAAATAAAAAGGCATTAAGGAGAAAAAAGTTACAGGAAATCTCACTGTCCACAAACAACTACTGTTAACAATTTGGCATTGTTTTTCCAATCATGTGTCTATACCCACCTATCACCCAAAGTTTTCCAAGGGTCCTACTATATGTATTGCTCCATATCCTGCTTTTTGTACTTTAACAGGGTTGAAAACATTTCCCCTATTCTAGCACTTATTTTTTCTAAATTAGTCTTACTATGCTGTAGAGTAATACAACTATGGGTTCTCTTAAATGATTTTCTTTTTATGGATATGGAATTAATTTTACTTGTCCTATTAGATGAAAAAGTGACAATCTGTATTGTTTAATCGTGGCGCGTACTCTAATGCTTCCACAGAAGTGAGATCGCCAGTTTAAAAGGTGTTTACTTTTTTTGTTTTTTGTTTTTTTTTTTTTGGCACCAGGAATTGAACTCAGCACCTTGCGTTTGCCAGCCAGGTGCTGCACCCGGAGCTAAATCCCCAGCCCGGTGTTTACATTTTTAAGACTTTGATACAAATTGTCCATCCCCAAGTTTACCAACTAACAGGGCTAGTTAAGGAGGAGAACTGACCCGTGCTCTGCTCCCTAAGACCAGTCTGAATGTGCCAGAGTTACAGATGAGAAGCAAGCCTGTCCAGAGAGACTCGACCACCTGAAAACCCTCAGGCGGCCCTGACTCAGAGCAAGGCTGGGCAGTGGGTGTCTTAAACCACCTTGCGAAGTCCCAGGATGAGCACTGTAAGCAACAGTTCCATTCAATAAAACAAAACAGCTTCCGTGCACCACCTCAGTGCTAGGCACTGTGAATGACAAGCACATAGATTCAACACACACGCATGCATGTATGTGCATGTGCATGTGGGCACGGACACACACACAGGGGGCCAGTGCAGACAGATAACCTCACTGGATTGGGCCTGACATGCAATTCATTTGTCCACTGGGGACATGGCTGCCACCCTGGCTATCATGACCTCAGCACCCTCTCTTGTGAGCACACAAAGAGATGAGCCCTTCAGATGACAATTTGGTCCCTCAAATGGACAGGACTTAAATCCCACCTCTATATTTTTTTCTACTTGGCTGTGTGGGCAGAGCTATTTATTTCCAAGTCAAATTTACACAATGCTTCTAGAATACATCCTAGCACTCTAGTGATAATTCATGACTCAATTAAAAATAAATGCTTGGTATTTTTTAAAGTTGGCACACCACAGTTCTTAAGAAATTCTAGAAGCTGCTTTCCATACCTCGTTGATTAACTGGATCTTTAGCTACGTAGGCAACATAGTCTGTAGTATCCTATTAAGAAAAAAAAGGAGAATGATTGCATTTAAAATGAGTGAACTGTACCACAGAACAACCGGAATATATTTAGAACATGATACTGAAGCAAGGACTTAACTACGAGTGTTTCTGTTTAAAGAGAAAAGCACTGTGAGGAAGAGCACAGTTTGCACTACACAGCTCAACAGTTGTAGCGTCCATATTCTTTGCTCTTTAGGAAAAAACTTTAAGATTAACAGTGCATAAGTCGGACTGGAGAGACAGCTCAGAGGCAGCTCACCTGCCCGGAGTGTGCGGGTACCTGGTTCCAAGACACAGCACGTGGCACCTCAGCTCACAAACCTGATTCTTGGACAAGAAACCGAATCAAGCCCAATGGTTAGGTTCGGTGTTGACCTGATTGGGAAATTTTACTTGGTATTTGTCCAGTACGGTTTGCAACTTGGAATCCTGGAGAGAACGGAGTTGGTGAACCGAGGTACCACTGCACCGCACAAAAAAAGGGGGGGGCTGGGATGTAGCTCAGTGGTACAGTGGTGCCTAGAATGTTGGAAAGTGAAGTATTGGGGTTACACAGTCACAAAGCTGCCTTAAGTTAGGGTGTGGCATGACGGTTTTTACTGTCCAAATAGATGCCACGTACACTAGAAAATAAGCCGAATAACGGGAATTGCTGGGTTCCATGGTTGTTCACTTGCACATCTGTGCGCAGGACCATATACCTTAAGGAATAATAAGGCAAAACACAATGCATTTATTTGATCAATATAGGGAGAGAAATATCTTTTTTTTAAAAAAGGACTCATGAAAAACTTAAGCAGTTCAAAAAGAGATCTGCTACTGAGCTTGTTAAAACAAACAGCACCTAGTTGTAATTCCAGCTTTTAAGTTGATGAATGATGAAGTTTTAATAATTCAAGATGCTTTTTGTTACCTCAATTCTCAAAAAAATACAACAAAACAAAACAAAAACACCAACAGCACTTGCAGATCGGAAGGAGGACTCTACAGCGGGCAGGAAACAGAAGCCTGGGTCTGTGACACCCTCAGGAGCTCCGCTTTAACTCGAGGGGAATCACATAGGGAGCCCCCAGGGCTGCACTGGCCTCGCGTTTTCTTTAACAGTAACACACACTTGAGTAAATTTCTCACGCAAAAAGGAACTTGGGAATCTTCTCGGTAAATGAGGGCAAGTCTACGAGCTAAGAAGCCAGGCCTGGATTGCTGCCCACTTGCGGACTCTTAAGAAAGGTGCCGGCGGCCTGAGGGCAGTAACTCAGTGCTGGGCGGGAAAGGGGCTGGGCCCTCTCCGACCTCAGTGTCATCTTAAAGTAGTCACCACTCCTCCACCAGTTTCACAATTCTGCTGCTGGGAGAAATAGCAGACGAAAAGACTTTACGATGTACTTAATACTCAACGTGCTTGCAAATTTTGCATTTTTGAACTAGATCAAATATTTATAGTGACACAAGCATTCCCAAGCTGTCTTCAAGGACGACAGAAGGACAACGAACTGTCTGTGAGCAGGGAGTAAAGGTGCAGTGAGCACAGGTAAGGCACGGGCGCTGAGTACCTGGGAAATTCAGAGGACATCTGGGCCACAAGAGTCCAGACTAACTCAGCCTCCTGGCCCGTGCATGCCCTGTTAGCTGTGAGGCTGTAAATAACCTCAGGGCAGCTCCTAAGAGAACACAGACGCCTGTTGGTAACAGTCACCTTTGTGACTACGCGCCCGGCACTGCACACACAGGGTCTTGCTCCCACAGACGAGACAGTGCACGTCAGAGAGGTATAGTAGGTCAAGTGGGCCTGAGCCCAGCACCTGGCGGTCTGCGGAACTGCCTCCCCACCGGAGGTACCACTTCCCAGCGTGCGTGCGTGCGTGTGTGTGTGTTGCGGGGTCTAATGCCAAGGCTTGGGGTGGACCCAGATCACTATTTTATGGGAATCAATAGGCTTTCCCTCCAGAGAAAGGTTCCATAGTGGCACAGATTCTTTACCGTCTGTGTCTGCTGGCGGAAGTGTTTAGGTGAACTGCAAGAACTAAAGCACTGGAGGTTCCTGAAGACAGCAGGAAAAGCATTAGGGCTCCGGAGAACGGAATCGTAAACCACTCGGGATATGCTCAGAGTAAGTGTTTGTGTGCCAGTTCTGAAATGACAGCAACCCTGGAAACTGACGCAAACGCCAGGAATTGTTTTTCAGACTACACTGACAGAGCATGACTCTAGGTCTCTTAGAAAAGTCCTGAGCTCCTGCGTAGATGACCGAGCTCTAATGGCTCAGGAGGAGGAAAGCAATGTTAGTGCTTTTCAGCTTGGACCCACTGGACCCTCCCAGGCCCAGCCATTGGTGTCTCCGTGGAGGCCGGAGGGGAAGGCTGGGTGGATCGGACAGAACCCACAACCAGTCATCTGCAGATTCTTGGGTTTAAAAGAATCGCTCTTAACAATTCCATTTACTTTTATTTGGTGGCATCAAGGAACTAATATAGTCATTGCACCCAAGGGAGAACAGTGAGGAAGCTGAGCAGCCTTAAGGAGAAACCCAGCATCCCATATAAGCAAGCAAATAAATATTAACAATGACTTGAAATCTTGTAAAGGTTTCTTTTTCATAGTTCAGAAAGAAACTCCGCAGGCAGATTATCCTCGGTTGACGTGCTTGAATACTTTGAGACGCTGGCAACCAAGCTGAAGACAAATGATCTCCAAAGTGTTTTTACCAGTCGTCTAATTTAAATAGCACTTAGCTATATACTTTATACACAAGAAAGGGACGTTAATAGGCAAGTGAAAGAATTCGTTCAAATTTTTCAGAAGCTGGCACTGAAGCAATGATTACCCAGGATAACTTTAGAAATTGATTTCCTTCTGGGACACAGTTACTTTTTTTCATTTTTAAATATTTCAGATATAGTTTAAAATAACTTAAAACTTTCTAGTAACGTCGGATGCCAGATTTAAGTTTTTTTTCTACCCTTCAAGCATGGCTTAGGCTTCTCTGTTATGTGTCTCATCATTTATGACTTTAAATTTTACTCACCAGTAATAAGTGAGAAACTGGACACAGTG
>PVJX010019958.1:0-33980 GCA_004027295.1 Dolichotis patagonum
GGGGGTCCCTGGATTATCATGTCCCTTCATACGAGGAGGATTAAGCTGTCAGGAGTGAAGGATCCCGGTCACCTGGTGGTTTGATTCAGCTTTGCAATAGAAATTAGGCCAGTGGCCACCAGAGCAGGACACCTGTGTCGGTTGTCTTTAAGAATAATGTCGAATTACCTGTTTTAAATTTAAATGCTTTTATTTTATTTTATTATTATTTTTTTTTTTTGGAGACAGGGTCTTGCTATGCAGTTCAGGCTGACTTTAAGCTATATAGCTTAAAGATCTTCCTGCCTCAACCTCCCAAGTGCTGGGATTACAGGTGTGTGCCACCATGCCTGGCAATTTGAATGCTCTTACTTACTCGATATCACATTTATTCTTATAGCCCCAGATAGTTTTTTAAATATAGATGATTCAATAAATGTCTGTGGATATATTATTCCCATTTCAAATTTATCTCTCCTAAACTTAAAAATGTATTGTATTGAAATCAAAATTCCACTATATTTAAATCATCATGAAAGTTGGGCATAAATGGGTGAATAGATTGAGAATAATGAAGATGCTAAACTCTGAACTTTGATTAACAACCTGTAAAATCTGAAAGTTACTTGAGAGTTACATCAATGATTTGATTGGTTTTAAAAAATAATCCCCCCAAAAGTCCAACTATAAAAAACATCAATATCACCCAGCCAGCCAAACTTAGTGATATGTTCAATCAGTGAAACTTCAAATTCATTGACTGTTTTAGGAAAGTTGAATTTTTCAACTATTTCTTCTTTTGTAATTTTTTAGCCTTAATTCTTATCTGTGGTCATTCTTTGGTATTGAAATATTCCTAACTTGTGTACAGTCACAAAGTTCACCTTTGAGGGGAAACAATGCCTGGCCTCAACTGCCAGCAAACAGTTACAGCTGAACTGTCCCTTACAAAAGGAGGCAGCCTCTTCCACACTGCCTGGGCCTGGGGATATGGCTCAGTGTTAGAAGATCTATTGGCTTTATTAGAACATGTGTTTATCAAGGGCAAGAGCCGATGTTCAACCCCCAATACTGACAAACAGCTGTCCTTAACTCTGGAGTAGGCCCTTCTTAAGTTTTACACTAAAAATCACTTTCTCAGCAAGTATTGCATGATTTACCTAATATGTGGAATCAGCAAAAAACAATCATAACATAAGAGAGATTGTTATTAAGGAAATTGAAGGAGGGAAGAGCAGTGTACACGGTATGATTGAGAAATAGTGAATGTTTAAATGAAAATAATTGTTATAGTAAAAGCCATTGTTTTTAACCCACCACAACCTCTGCCTCACCTTGGAGCAGACTTACCCTATTGTTCTTGGGACATTCCGAAGCAGCTCTGGAAGTCCTCTTTTGAGTTTTTAGGTGCTCTGTTCAGGCTGCCTGTGTGTCCTGTATCCATTCACAATGTACCTTTCATGGTTATTTGGGGAGGAGTCAAAAGTCATGCAGGACCAGGTTGGTGAACCAGGTGAATGAAGACACGGTATAATGTTTTTATAAGTCTGTCTCTATGTTGAAGAGCTCCCTGGCAGCAGCACTGACCGTATTTTTGGGCTGCTGTGGCACTGTTTGTATCATACCTGTGATGAGGCATGAAAGAGGGCTTCCAAGACTGCTTCGGAGAACGGCAAGGATGATGCAGTAAGCGTGCTCAAAGTAAGGGGAGTTTTGACGGTGATCATTTCCGCTGGCGAGGAATAAACTGAGATTTACCTTCAAAGGCGGCGTCCTGGGCTACTTCAGCCCGTGACTAGGTCAGCGGGAGGATTCTGCCTGGTGCAGACAAGTGTGATCTCTTGAACTGCAGGACTGGTGTGTAACAGTGACCCCACACAGCAGCAAGAGGCATGACACTACCGAAAAGATAAAGATTCCTCTCTTCTATTTGTTTGCGTTTCATCCTCCCCTCTTTGGTTTGCATAAGCTTCTTTAGATAACACAGGTCAGGAGGAATACCGGACTGATGGTAATGGAGTAACTAGGGGAAAAAAGCAAAATGAAAGTGATGTGAGCATATTGTTTCTGAATTTCTAGAAAAGGAAATACTCTAGAGCATATTGTCCTACAGCTAGAAGACAAAGCCACATACCACCTTGTCCCTAACAAATCAGTTAACACCTATTAGCCATTTGAAAATACTGATCCATGCCAGGGTGTAGCTGAATGAAAAGAGCAATTTATAGAGATGTCAGCTTTAACAGATTTGCTGAATCTGAATTTTTGCAATAAGGAGTTTAAAAATCTGAATTAAATAAAAGGCCATCCAACCAGAAGGAACCAATAATTGTGCAATGCAAACATGTACTAGTAAAAGAAATAAAAACCAAAAAAAAGTCCCTTAGGCCGATTTTAATGTTTGGTTATGCTTGAAGACCAGTGGCATCTATGGAGAATGTGACAAGAATTCATTCTAACCCACTAGGAAGGTAGAAGGGACCCTGTGCCCCACCATCCTGGTCAGCATCCCCAAATTCAGTGTCTTTCATTTGATTCCCTTAAGAGCAGACCCCTAAACCTAAACTGAAAGCCGAAAGATACCTGACATCGTTGCTATGTACCAAGCCTCTGCTTGAGAACGTCTCTGGGTTCCTGTTGCTATCTGGCAGTCTTGCCAGCACATCCTAAATTAAATCAAATCGCTGCTTCTCCTAGCAGGGAATTGGAATGACTCCAGCTAAGAATCAATCCAGCAACAAACAACTTAATTTATGTTGGTACAAAAAGCCTCAGCTGTGGAATATGCTTAATGAAAGATGCCAGTGGAGACTGAGGTGTGCTCAGATGAACGTTCTCCTCTCCTTTCTCTGCCCACTGTGCACACACCCACCTTTTCTTTTCATAGACTCTCACAGCCAGAATACTCAGTAAGAAACTATTTGGTCTATTATGTGGACATTTAGACCTTTTGAACGAATAGCAGAACCTGGAACTGTGATAATCTTAGAGGATGAGGATGCTCCAACAGCCCTTGCAGAGGTAGGAGAGCTTAGGAAGAGACAGAGTTCTTTCTGAGGAACACCACGATGCCCTCTGTGTTCCGCTGTTTCTCCACTGTGAAGGGGAGCAGAGGGAGCCTGTCCCTGTCCCCACCCCATCACTCAGCTCTGCTCCTGGGTCGGTGAGGGTTAGCTTTAGCTGCCAATAACACGAACTCTCACGTACTAGGGACCGAACAACAGAGCCATATATTTTTCTTCCACAAAAGCAGTCCAGAGGAAAGTGATTCAAGGCTGGCTGACGAGACATGTATTAAAATGAACTTTCTCCAGGGATATAACTCAGTGGCCCAGTGCCTGCCTGGAAAGCGCAAGGTCCTGAGTTCAATTCTCAGTACAAAACAAAACAAAAAAATCTTTTACTCTATCCTATTGCTTTGTCATTGTCAAGATCTGAGTTTTCTTTCAAATAGTTTGCTTAAGTTTCAGAAAATCAGTTTCACAATCAGGCCAGCAAGAATGAGGAGAGAAAGGCACCTCCCTTTTTAAGTACCTCATATTGGCCAAAACCAAGCCGTATTTGTTTGTCAAGCAACCTGGAAAATGTAAGGACTACTGGGATTAACTGAAAGTTGGGGTTCCGTAAGGGGTAACTGAAGAAGAGATAATGGGGGAAAAACCATCTTTGAGCCCACCCCACCTCCATCGGCATTGTTACTGCTGTTATTTGGTGTAGTCGTTAAGAGATGTTTTATGTAAATGTGCATGCACGTACATATGCCTACTCTAAGCAAATAGAAACTCACCAATCACACTCGCCTATTTCTTGGTTCTTTTTTGCATAAACTGTGTCTAGGTGATTGTGCCACATGTGTCAGTGTGGATTTATCTTTTTAAGATGGCTGCAGAGTTTCCTAAAATTGATAACCAAAATCTTACAAATGTTGCTTTATACTATAAATATACCCTAGTGGTTATCATTCTAAGATTACCGGCATTTGCAAACAAATATGTAGGATACATTTGTAGGTTTTATTGGCTATAAATTTTGATAGCTATTATCAAATCATCGCCAAAGTTCTCTATATTATACTTTCTCCAAACTATGTGCTAATGCCTATTTCATAACATTCTGGTCTCACAGTGTGCTGTGATTATTTTATTTTTCACTTCTCTGGTATGTATTATTTATTGGCATGGTCAAAATAGTAATTTTTATTTTAGTCTATGTAATTTTTCATTTTCTGTATGTTTCTTACATGCCTTTTTAATTTCATAATGTATTAGTTTTCTATTGGTTTTGTTTAAAAATGACCACGAACATAGCGTCTTTTTGTTGCATTTGTTTTATTTTTAGTCATTACTACACATGTGTAGTACATGCCTACGTTCCTCGTAGGAAGTTGGTACACATATACAATATTTTCATGTCCCTTTTTCACCCCTTTTCTTCCCTTTTGAAATATAATGTCTAAGAAGTTTTGAATTTTTTCCTTATCTTTTCATTATTCAGTGCTAGTTTAATTCCATTTCTGTCTAAAGCATTGTGTTTATTCTTGTAAATGTATTAAGGCACATTTTATTGGCCAGAATGTGGCTCTGTATTTATCAATGTTATATGTGAACAGATCTGATTTCTGGTGCTCTAAGTCCTATGTACTGTATTTTTACAGATTTCCTAGGTGGGTTTCTGATGCAACAGTCTTTGTATGTGCAGATATCATAGTGATGCCCTCTATTTCTCCTTGAGATGCATTATGTTTTGTCTTCCCTCTTTTAGTATTGCTGTTCGATGTGTGTACATGAAGAATTCTTATGTCTTCTCAGAGAACTGACTCATTTACCTTACGTTTCTCTTCCTCCCAATGACTTTCCTTGCTGTAAAGTTGCCTGTGTTAGAAATTAACACATTCTCTTTTTGGATTAGTTTTGGCATGCAATATTTTCACTGATTTACTTTTAAAGTACTTGTATCTTTACATTTAAAGTGATTTTTTTTTTGGTACTAGGGATTGAATGCATGGCCTCATGCTTGCCAGGCAGGCACTTATACCATTGAGCTAAAACCCCAGCTCCTAAAGTGAATTTTTTGTGGACTGCCTAATTTCTTTTTAAAATATTTTTAATAGTATATGTTTGTGATGCACACTGATTATATTCAGCTTGGAGATTGCCACAAGGATTTCTTATACACAGTATTTCTTGATCTACTCTTGACACAGCCTATGTTTTAAATCATTGACATTTCAGATAATTATTGACATATTTATTAAATACCTCTATCTATTTTTCTATTGTTGGTCAAGTTCATTGTTTCTATTTTTGTCTTTTTTTGCTAATTGTTAATTAAGTCAAGCATTTACTATTCAAATTTTCTTCTTTCTTAATATATTGTCTATGCTTCTTACTATGTTCACTTTTTAGGGATTGATCTAGGCTTGCCAATATAGTTTCTTTTTTTTTTTTTTTTTTTTTTTTTTTACCAGGGATCGAACTCACAACCTCGCACTTTCCAGGCAGGTGCTTATGCCACTGAGCTAAATCCCCGGCCCTCAATATAGTTTCATAATGAGTCCAAGTTCACTTTGAGTAAAATCATACCACTTCACATGTAATGTAACTACCTTATCTCATCCCAACTTTTTCTCTCATCCCTGGATCACTGGTATCATTAATTTTACATACATAATCTATCTACCTACCTATCTGCAACCTACATACACAGAACAAATTGCTACTAATACTATTTTTATTAAATTATATCACTGGAGAATGAGAAAAATAAAAAATTTGCTTTGCTTTTACTTGTTGTTTCTCTCACACTCTTCTTTCTTTATATAGTTCCATGTATTTAGCCTGTGCTCTATTTTTTCTGCATGTTTAACATTTCTCAAGGAAGATTACTCTAAACAGTTCCCTGAATTTGTCTGAAAAAAACTTTATTTTTCCTCCATTTTTGAAGGATCTTTTAACGGTGTACAGAATTTAAGATTTATATTGTTTGCTTCTCTATATTTTAAAAGATGGACTGGGTAAAAGGCACTAACTGCGGTCATGAGGGGGAGTACAGTGGAAGCATTCTATAGGTGCGTTTTGGTCTTTGAATGAGTCTGCTCCTTGGGTGTCGTGAGCGTTCCTCTTTCTTTTCTCTTTGGTGGGGCAGTACATACAGAAACAGCCATAGCTGGGTATTTTTCTCCTCCACATCAAAGGCTGGGTGGAGCAGAAGTGGGCCACATTGCTTCTCCCAGGTGGAAGTTAGTAAAGGTTTAACTTTGAGTGCTTCCTTCCCTGGGATCACTGAGGCTCTGGCTTCTGTAAAATGGTTTGTCCCGGTGTCCAGCCTTCTAAAAAGAGACAGCATTGGCATTTGAAGAATTGGTTACTTTCCTTCTCTCCTGCTGGAAACAGGAGGGGAATTTTTTTCTCCTGATACTCACTGGAGGACCTGGTTGAGCACCTGGAGGTAAAACTCACAAAAGCGTGAGGAGCCCCATCTGACTGGATCCTCCTGGAGGCCTGACCTCCTGGGTTTCTCCACACTGAGCCACCAGCCACTGCTCAGCTGGCTCACATTCATATTTTCCTCTTCAGTAGAGCTTTTTAAAGAGGTTTCTGCTGGTGGATTTTTGCTCTAGGAAGCTGCGAACCTCTGTCTGTGCCTGTCTGACTGAAGTTTTTGTGGTAGAAATTTGTCTCATGAATCAAAGTTTTCTGGTGAGTCAGAGCACAGTTGGTGACTTTTCAGTTTACTTTTGATTTTGCTTGATGTTGGGACAAAATGCTAACTCCTAAGGTCATCATATGCCAGAGAGAAAAGAGGTCTCCTCATCCTGTTTGGGACATTATTTATTCCATCTTCCCACACAGCTCTCAAGCTCTGTGGATGTGGACACATAAAGGGGTCGAGAGACCGCTACTCTGACGATACCCAACGAAATGTGCCTCCCAGCATGTACATCTTTGTGAGGTTCCCTCCACAGTGGCATCAGCTTTGTTCTTGCGACTCGCTTGGGTCAATGGGCCATCTCAAGTTAACGAGTTCAGAGATGAGAGAAGAGCTTGTGTGCCGGGCTGGCTGTCTTGGAACACAGCTGTTATCCATGGGAGCTCAGGGTGGCCTCGTGGAGGATGTGGGACTGTAAGAAGACACAAGTACCAAAGCTCCAGCCACATTTTCAAGACCCCAGATACGTGGGTGAAGCCATTCTAATTCCAGGTTCAGCAGCTCCATCCAGAGAATGTGGCTCCATAGCGGTACCGCCGAGCCCAGTTTAAGAAACTGGAATGAAAGCACAGAATCATGAGCACTAAAATGGCAGGTATTTACTGTCACTACAGGTTGAGATGGTTAGCTATGCAGCAACAATTAATGAAAAAAGTTGCTGGTTTCTGTGATAATTTGAATACATTTAAAGTCATTGAATTTATAAATTCTTTATGATACTTCATATAATCTCATGTTAGATTTTATTCTGTTTACATGACTATAAGATAAAATATTATGGCTCATTTTTTTATTTTAAAAAACAAGAAAGAGATAAAAACAATAGAATTTCAAAATAACAGGAAATTAACACTAGTTAACATATTGCATATTGTCATCTTCAAAGTAACTGTTCAGTGGAGATTCCTTAAAAAACTAGGACTGGAGGTCCTATTCAACCCAGCTGCTCCCCTTCTGGGTATTTTCCCAAAAGAATTAAAAACATCATACCACAGTGATATATGTGCACTTATGTTTATAGCAACACAATTTGTAATGACCAGATCTTGGAAACAACCTAAATGCCCATTGACTGAGGATTGGATAAAAAAGATGTGGTATTTCTATACAATGGACTACTACTCAGCCATAAACAATGATAAACTGGACACTTTTATAGGTAAATGGATGTGCCATGAGAATATACTTATTAATGAAATAAATAAGACATGCATGGGTAAACATTGTTTCATTAATGTGACAAGCTGAAAGAAAAACATATGTGTATGTATATGTATATAAAAAATAGTTAAGACAGTTATACTGCTGATTTCTCTGAGTTCACTGGAAAAAAAGATTTGTGCTGATATTGTTTGGACAATTGAATGCAGACATCTTGTGCTTGGGTGAATGATTTGGGGATGACAGTGTGCTATGTATGTACCATTGTTGCCCCTGATTGACGAGTTTTGAAGTTTTGTTGTAGCTTCTCCTTCTTCTTCCTCCTCTTCTTTCTTTTCACTCTTAAAGTGGATTTGAAAAAAAAAAGGTAGTTGTTCAGATTACAAGATTTATGAAAAAATGATCAATGAAATCACAAACTGTTCTTTTGGATGAACTAACAGAGATTAGTAGTAATCTATCTTGCATATATATACATACACACACATACATATATGTCTACCTATGCACATATAATCCTTTCAGTCTTTCTCTGCTCCCCTGTTCTTTCCTTTTGAGCACTTTTTTTCTCTTTCCTTTTCACAGTACCTACTGTACATTGGGGATCTTATTTACTCTTTCAGTTTTTTTAGTGCCTTTTATTTCTAAATATTAGGTTTCCTTGTGAATTAGGAAGATTGTTTCTTTACTTTTAAATGAACATGTCTGGTGTAGTAACGTTTCCAGTTTAGTGAGCAGGTTTAAAAAAAAAACTCTTGCAGTCTTCTACGTTACTCTGGAATAATGAGCAGTGTCAGTAGCTGCGGGTCACGGAGGAGGAAGAGCCGTTCTGCATCTTCTCCAGCATTGTGGAAAGCCCTGGAAGGAAGGCAGAGAAGCCGCACAGGCAGCGACACCCAAGATGAGCTTGCTACTGAGTGCAGTTCCACCTTGGGTTCTGAGAGCAACGAAATGGAGGGGAAAAAAACAGGAATATTTTTATGGGGAATATCACACACCACGTAATTGTTTGTTTTATGTATGCACAGGATAGAAGCATGTGATTTTTACATAAGCACACATTTTTTGCTACTGCTGAAAATTTTAATACATTTACTTTACAAAGTCAAAACAGAGGCATCTAAACCATCCCTGTATTATTCACTCTTTTAGTTATTTTCTCATTGCTTGGAAAAAAACAGCTGACACAAGTTAAAAGAGGAGGGGTTTATTTTGCTTGGCTCACTTTGCAGAAGTTTCATTTCGCAGTTGGCTGGCTCCAAGGCAGGGTGGCATGGTGGAGGAGACTCATTCGTGTCATGGCAGGCAGGCAGCAGCGAAGGGTCAAGAGAGGGATATATAGACCTTCCGGGTGACACCCATGGTGACCTGTCTATAACCCCATCAGTGACTAATCCAGGGGAAGTATCACACTCCCATGATTCAGTCACTGCCCAAAGCCCCACCTAAAAGCATGAGGGGCTTTGGGAGACACCTAGACGCCGTAACCACCACACCCCAGAGCAGAATCCTCTAGGTGACTTCTTTCCCAGTGTAAGTCTCTTGGCTGTCCTGGTGTTGCCTTGAGGACGGTTGTGTTGTGGGTTCTTTCTCTGTCTCTGTTTCTCACTAAATCTACCCCATTGGCCAGGAGAGCTATGAAAACTGCATTCTAGTGGGAAGTTCTTCCTAGTGAGTTCCTGACACGTGCTCTCCCATCAAAAGACAATCTGTGGCTCTTGATTTTGTCAAAGTGTCACACATTTTACCTCAACCTGGCTCCTGTTGTTCTTTTTCCACTTTCCCACTAGCTCTGTAAGTCTCAATCATACACATAATTGTAGGGGAAAAGGAACCCCTTTTAAGAACTCTTCTGGGAACCCTAAAAAGTAGTCTTTTCCTGTTCTTTTCCCAAGAACTCCGACAAAAAGTCACTCATCAACATTTGCTTAGGTAAGCTGCCTGAGAGTTCTGCTGCATGGTGAGTGTTAACAATCAAGGACCATTTTTCAGTGCTTTTTCTTAATTTAGTTTCCTCCTGAATATGCCACAGCAGTTTCTCACAGATAGTCACTGCCAGATGTGTGTTTATTGAGCGAACATGAAAGGGAGTGATCCTTAGTGCAATTTAGGTTCCCTAGCCTCAATGTAAAGCAAATTAAAAGAAAACAAAGATCAAGAAAGTTGCTGGTTTTCCCCGAAGCTCTGTAAGCTCCATGGGGAAGCAAATACCTCTCATTTTCTTTGAGTGGAACTTCTTGCAGATCCCCAGCACCCAGCCGACCAAAGCCTGCTCAGCGTCAGGTCTGCTTCTGCATAGTGCTTCCAAGGTGAGGAAGACCCTGCAGTAGAATTATTTACAATAATAACCAGGAGCCAACTAGAATGAACAGTGCTATGGCATTGTGTGTTACAGGAAGTCATTTACAGGGATTCTAAGTTGCCAAGATCTCACACGTGTCCTCTTAGTGTACCACAGTTATATGTAACATGTCACAATCCTTTTAGGTAGGCTCTGATTAGGATGCTTATAAACTATCAACTTCTCAAATTATTTTACATCCTTGGTCAGACAGGGGACTTTCTGACGTGCTGAAGATACTAATTTTCTTCAGGTAAAAGACACTGACTTATTGGTATCATTGTGCTGTTTACTTCTTTGTTTGAGTTCTTTCTTTTTTCCCCCTCCTTTTTGCCCAAGTTTCTGGGCAACTGCCCAAGCTGCCTGGTGCTTTCCATCTGTTAAATTTTTTTGGCACTATTAGCATTACTGCCTCTAGGACATCCTTGAGAATTTTCTGTAGTGCTGGTTTGGTAGCCATGTATCTTGAGGCACTTTCTGTCATTGAAGTCTTTTGTTTCTCCGTCAACTTTTGAAAGAAAGTTTTGCAGGATAAGTAAGTCAAGTCTGGAAGTTTTCTTTGTAGTGCTTTTAACACTTCACTCCAAGATGTCCTGTTTTTTAATATGTATGCAGAGAGGTCTGCTGTCATTCTAATGGGTTAACTTTTATAAGTGATTTGTTGCTTTTCTCTAACAGCTTTTAAGATTCTGTCTTTATGTTGGACTTCTGGGAGTTTAACTATGACGTGACATGGAGATGTTCTCATTTGCACATTGCTAGTTGGGGTTTTATATCCATGACTTAACTATTTAATTCTTTACCTGTATTTGGAAAGTGTCCTGCTATTATTTCTATAAAGAGGCTTTTTTATGTCTTTAGTGCTGTCTTCTGATTTTCCACTTATTCCAATTAGTCTGAATCTTCTTTTCACCATCTAGCAGCTATTGCTCCCTGTCTCTCATTCTCATTATTTTTAGGTTCTCCCTGAGAAATTGATCTTTGAAAGAATTCCTATCTTCTAATTCTGACGTTCTGGCTTCATATTGATCATTTCTGCTCCCCATACATTCAGTATAATTTTTATTTTTTATTAAGTTGACTGGTCCAATTTAGATACACATATTGATCACATTCATCATAGGAAATTTGTAGCTGGATGTGATATATCTTGGTACCTCTCCCCCCTCTCTTCAATTCCTCTTCTCTTCCTTCTTTACAAAAATCTGTTTCCATTTTACCCTTACTTCTCATTTTTTTCTTTTCCCTTCAATGTAATTTTTAACCTACTGGATTTCTGGAACACTTTCATGGACTCTTAATTCTTTGATAAACCGATTGTTTGTTTTCTGTCTTTTGAAAACATTCAGTAGCTTTTTATTAGTGTCTTCCGTAAGCTCTCTGATCATTTTATTTATTATATCCATTACCGGATTAGTTAAATCTTCTGTGCATTGAGCACCTCACTGATCTGTGTTATCCTCTGAATAATTCAGCTGTGTGGCTTCCACTTTCCTCCCCCTTGATGTTCCATGGATCAGTTTTGGGGGCGTCTGGAGTTTTGGGAAGCATTTTGTTTTCTTGTCTTCTCCTGGTTTTATTGTTTTTTGTTGTATTCTGTGCTTAAGCTGTAGTTGCCTTTAGTAGAAAGACTTTGTTACTAGTATGGAGATCTCTTGAGTTAGCTTGCTTTTCGACAACGCATTCTGGCTTTGGTTAACTCTACTCTTCTACCTCTGTCCCAAGATCTAACCACCTCTGCAAATTTGGGAGGAAAAGAGGAAGTATAATTGGCCCAGTTTTCTGTGAATGGGCCGTAGTATTGCTAATGCCACCAAGTTAATCCAGTAAAAACCCATTAACAACTGTGCAACTCTGAAAATATCAATTGAATGAGCAACCTAAACAAACTGGATATTGACAGACCAAAAGAACTGTTAATGTACAATCTTCAACCTTTGAAAATAAATCTATAATTATAGTGTAAACATGAAAACCAAATATTGACATATAGCATATGTCTCCTAAATGCAACCACTACAATTCCACTAATGATAGAAAACAATTCAACAATAATATCATAGAGTTAACCACCTAAAGATTAATAGTTAAACAAGTAAAGTTATAGGGGCCTGTGAGTGGGAGAGTGCCATTGGTATCGCAAACACAAAGTTGGGCTGAATACACCCTGATTTGAGTACTTGACTTCTCAGTAATCAAGTTTTCTCTGTGTCTTTTTAAATGCAGTTGCTATCTGTTATCCACCTAACTCCTCTATAATTTATTCTGTCCATAGCTCTCAGTGGCTATCATTACTTTTTTTTAAAATTTTATGTAAGAGTAAAAAATAGATAAACAATGAAAATGAGTTTTAAAACAGGATAGGACAGTTACAGTACTTGATACATTGAGTATTGGTGCCTTGCAGTAGTTATTCAGAGTACAAGACATCGGCATGATATCTTGTCTAAACAATATTAGCACAACACATTCTTTTCAAGGAACAAACGGAAGCAGCTGTATAACTACCCTAACCACCTTGTGTATACATATAGTTTTTCCTTTTACCCATTCTCCCTTTCCCCATCACAGTTTGTCTTTTCTTTTGAACAATTTCTTTCCAATTCACAGTATCTACTATAACTTTTTTTATTTTAAAGAGAAGAAAGAAAAAACCAGAAACATCAAGATGCAAACAAACGCAAAATGACAGCAACAACAACAAAAACCAAAAATAGCTATATAGATTTTCAAAATAAGATGATAGGAATTTAAAAATAGTTGTTATATTGCATATTGTTATCTTCAGCATAGCTGCTCAGGTTACCAGATATGGAATAAAATAAAACTGTAAGACGGAACAAAACACTGGATTTCAAGAACAAGACAAGAGGAAATCCCCCACAGTTGCCACAGTGCACACTGCCATCTTCCAAACAGATGCCCAGGCCACCAGCCCCAGGCCTGCAAAGTCAATCAAACAATACAAGCACCAAGTTGTTCCTTTCAGCTCAGTTGCTGTCATCTCACCCACAGTCCTCTGAATCAGCCAGTTGCTTATGGGTGTGTGTGTGTGTGTGTGTGTGTGTGTGTGTTCAGGTTTCCCAGCCCGAGGACCGCTGGCTCACTAGAGGGCGTGCTTCTTGCTGAGTCTCCTCCCCACCCCCGTGTCACCCGGGCGTCACCCCTTTTATAACAGACTACTTTAGTGTTTCTTACTAGCAGATGTATCTGATTTCTTACACGAGTGCACAGTCTGTTGCTCTCAGGTTTCTGTACCAAAGGTAAGGTCTTCTTTCAAAGGTTGTTTTTGCATCATTCAAATGCAAATGATAAAAATAGCAGTCAAAAGGTCAATATCCAAGTATCTTAAGACAAGAGACAAAAATTATTTTGAATAGCTTTCAACCATCACACCTTTGTAAACACAGGTATGGGAAGGTAAACCACTGACAGACAGGTTTTGGGTAAATTAAATTCATTATTCTACTAAGAAATTAACACACCAATGTACTATGACTTGTGTTCTCTATGCTCTGCCTACTAGTTAATAAAAACGCAGTTCTGTAATTAGTATGTTTAACAACAAAGAAAATTTTACTTTCAAAAGTTTTAAAAGGGTATTAGTGTTAAAACCCAGCTAACAACCAAAACGTTGCAGAATAGCTCAAACCCAACAGTATTCTATCTTAATGCCAAAAATATCCTTTCTATCCGGAATACTCACACTCAAAATCAGCTCAGCATCGAACAGGTGTAGGAGAATTGTTCAAGACAGCTCCACTTTAAACAACCAGACAGTACCTAGAACACCAAACGGTACCTTTAAAAGGTGCGCACCTGGCCTTATATTTGCACATAAGGGCATTTGTCAGACTGAATAGACAAAATATCTGCTTATTTGTACATTTTACTGCTTTCAAAGTTTTGGGTTTTTGCTTGATTTGGGGGAATTGACCGGTAGTGGTAACACATTTCCACTCTTACATAAGGTTAATTAGAAAATTCTAGGCTCTTGGGACAATCATTGTACAAGTAGTTTTAAAGAAATGACTGTAATACAAACAAGTGCCATCATTTCATGAGCCACGTGCAAAATGAAACCTGCGCTGATACAATTCCTTCTGATTTCTGCTGAGGCCTCGCTGGTCGCCAGCGGCGTTCCACACTCGGAACCCCAACTGGGGGGCGCGTGGGTGGGGTCAGCGGCCGGGGCTGGCCGGGGTCCTCTAGCGGTCTGACCCCAGTCCCCGCCCAGGACCCGCAGGGTTCCTCGCTTTCTTTTTGCTCCCCCTCCCCCAAGTCCCGGCCCACCGTGTCGTTCCCCTGGGGACCCAGCACGCCCACCTGAGCCCGAGGCGTCTCGCCCGAGCGCCTGGACGCCCCAGAACCGCGTCCGCCAGCCGGGCTCTCCCGGCGGCCCCGCCTTCGGGACCGGAGCGGTGCGGGAGGAGCACGGGGAGGGCGCCTCGGGTCCGGAGGAGGAATCCGGAGGCCCGAGACTCCGGACAGGGCGGGGAGTGGGTGCGGGGCCGCTGGGATCTGTGGGGCGTCCTGGGGGAGCCGGGCCAAGTCCCTCGCAGTCCCTCGGCCGCCGAGGCAGGACGGCTCCGGGAGCCGGGGCGGGGGCGCTGCCTCTCACCCTAAGGCCAAGGCCAGGGCCTGGGTGCGGCGCCGGCCAGGGCAGCTTCGGGTGCATTCCCGGGGCTCTGGCTGGGCTCTGCCGCGTGTGCACCCCGGGCGCGAGCTGCCGTGCTAGGCGCCGCCTGCTGCCGTGGGGTGCAGGGCTGGAGCTTGACCCAGCGTGTCACCAGGGGAGGGGAGGGCAGGCGGGCCGGGGTGGGGGTGCCCAGAGCGGGAGCGGGATGAAGCGGGCCGGGAGGGCGCGGGTCTCCCGGGCGCTTCTGAGAGCTCTGGGCCGCAGCCGCGAGGGCGCGGTGCTGGTTTGCGCGCGGGGCTGTCGGGGGCGCTAGCGTCTACAGCTCGCCGTGGGGCCCCTCCGCGTCGGAGTCCCGCTGTGGACCGCGCGTCCCGAGTGCGAGCCCCTGCGGGCGCAGCCCTGCACCGCTGCCTGCGGCTTCCGCTCCCCGCTTCCTTCCCGCGCTCTGCGGCCTCCGCGCTCTGCGCCCTGGCGCTGTATTTGCAAAGCTCCGCGCCCCTCGCCCGTAGGGCGCCCGAGGTAAGCTGCAGGCCTCACTTCCAGGGCCCCGCGTGTCCGGCGCCCGCAAGTCTCAGTCGCGGCGATTCTCGCAGTGTGGGCGGCCCCAGTGCTGCGGTTTCGCCGTCAGGTCATTCTGAGCGCTCCACCCCCAGGACAAGGAAACACCCCTCCCCTCAAAGTGCAGTGAATTGTGAGGGGTGGGAGGATTTGCCAGAATACCTAGAAACTCAAGTAAATGGCGAGACACTTCTTTTTTCTTATGTATTGATGCTTATCATTCCAGGGAAGAAGGAGCAGATTTTATTTTAATTTATTTTTACTTACTTATTTGAGAACTGGAATACAGCCTCCAGAGGATTTCCCACCTTCTGCGGGCACAGGCTTTGCTGCATTTGTTTTGAAGAACACACACACACACACACACACACACACACACACACACACAGTGACTGCCTTAGCCAGGGTTCTTTCCATATAATCCTCAAAAGAGTAACCAGCAGAAATCCCAGCCTCCCAAACCACACCAGGTAAAGCCTGCCGCTTTTCCCCTAGTGCGCCTCCACCCCGGACCACATTTTGGAGTATCCAGAGTGGAAATAAACAGCCATTCAAGCATTTTGAGTATGTAATTTCTCCCCCTCCCCCAGCTGCTAGGAAGAAAGTGAACACACTATTAGAATAAGAAAATTTAAAACAGCCTGATATCATAGTGGGGCAAGCTATGCTCATCCTGCCCACCATGTAGCGAGACTGCCAAACCCAGTCAGCCTCGACTGACCGTGTCTGGCTGCTTTTCATACACAGCCTGACCCAGGTCGACTTGACTGTGCAGCTGCAAAGTCTGTGTCTTCCTGCCTAAAAATATAGCCAGTGTTTCTAAGGTATGTCAAGGACTTTCTACCCAGCAACAGATGATGACTAACTTTACCCAATGGAAACCCACCACGCTTTCAAGCTTTTGCACTGCCTGCTTACAAAACCTATATAAGCTAAACCCAAGTCTCAGGGCTGGTGATTTGAAACTGGTTCCCTCCAGCCTGACAGCGTAATAAACAGTTGCTTTCAACTCCTTGGTGTGGAATGTCTTCCTTTCAGTTGGATATTGTTGTAGTCAGGGATTATACAGAGAACAATTAGAATCAGGACATGGAGTTAGACCCAGAGCTGAGGACAATGCCTCCCACGAGTCAACTGGAAGTCTAGAGCCCACAAGAAGGACTCACACCAGTCTCTTTTATGGATCCGTGGAGGGTAGGCCCAAAGGTCAGCGGTGGAAACTAGGAAGTCTGTGCCAACGGGGTGAAGGGGCTGTGCTAATAGGTTCAGGGTTCTACGCTGCAGCCAAGAAGTCACACTCACAACAAAGGCCAGGGCTGTCCTGAAAAGCACCACAGCCGTCCTCAGTGACACAGAGGCCCCGAGCTCCTCCCACGACAAGCGCAGTCGAGTACATGCCAGGAAGCCAGTGTGACGAGTTCATCCTGGAGACCAAGCAGCACACATCTTCCCCTCCGGAGCCAGGAAGCAATGCTCATTGTGAGGACAAGAGCTTCTCCAGGAGAACCTAACGGCTCAAACAGTAACACATAGGAGAACCCACAACACCTCAATATCTCAACACCATAATGCCTTAACGTTCCCAACGCTCTCTCTCCACGTCTCCATTTATGCTTGCAACTTTCCTCAGGTGAAACGTCTATGCTCAGCAGCATGGCGATGTAATCCAGCTGGTGTTAAGTTGACCACCAGTTCTCAATCCATAACAGATATCAACACTAGACCTAGTTTGGGATACAGGTAGACTTAATAAAATGATGAAGTTCATGGAAAATCCTCCCCACACAAAAGTTTTGCAATTGATTTTCATTCCCCAGCTGATAGTTTAGACACCTTGAGTAGGAAGAGGGTGGGCAGCTCAACCTGTGATGCCTGCTTCTTCTAAACTGGGTTAATGCCCTGGGTGGGCAGAGCCAGTTTCCAAAGCTCAGCACTACCTAGGAAATCCGCACGCCCTCTGCCTGCTTTGTTGGCTAAAGTTTGCAATTATTCTACGTTTCACCCTGTGCCCACCATGCCCCATCTGTGGATGGCGCCTGTACACACAGCAGGCCCAGGAGAGGCAGCTGAGCCAAGGCAAGGGTGAAGCAACTCCCTGAAGTGCTTCTGCAACTCCCACGTATGTCTGCACATGCAAGCCTGCAGCTTCCATCCTGGCTACTGCACTGGGACACCAGTGGGTGGCACTGCCATGTCGTTAAGACTGACCCACCTGAGGCTGGCAGGGCCATTTCCCATGTAGCCTCCATGAAGCAGAGCTGGGAGCAATGAGGCAGGTGTCACAGTTATACACCAAGAAATCTAGGGGCACACCCAACATTGTGACTTGTGATGCACCTGGGACCCAGGATGGCTTCACATAGGGGTCACCACAGTGGACACTGAGGTGAGGGGAACCAGGGGGACGGGTGGAGCCAGGCCCTGGGTGGAGTCTTGCAGAGCCAGGCCATGCTAGTCAGTCTGGTGGTTTTGTGGTGCTCCGTTTCCCTCAGGAGCCAGTGATGAACACTTGAAGGGCAGCGAGGGAAGCTGGGGTGCAGTTGGGTCCTCCGTGATGCTTAGCTCCCTGCAGGCCAGGTGCCTTCTGGAAGTGGCTCTGAAGAAGAGCACAGGCTGAGCCCTTCCAAATCCCCAGCAGGACAGACAGAGGCCATGCCCCCTATAAGAGTAGACACGTGCTAGGAAGCAGTAGACTTGTGGGCAGGAGGAAGTCGTCAACCCCGGGACTGTTGGTGCAGGAGGCCAAGGAAGGTGGAAGGGCCTCTGAGGGCCCCCAGCTGGGACCCAATGGGATTCCACCACAGGCCCTCAGTACTTCATGATGAGCAGGTAACCGGGCAGGGAGGGGACTCTGCGGGCTGGGAAGTGCCCTTGGTCTTCCCTGCTTCTGCCCTGGAGCTTTGTGCAGAAATTGTTCAAGGCAACTTGTGACTTTGGCGAGGCCGTGGGCCTTGAAGTCCCAGGAAGCGGAGGAGTGGGGAGAAGCAGGCTGTGGAGGGGCAGGGACCCAGATATTTATAGGCTGAAGGACCTGGTGTGTGGACCCCGCTGTGCTTGAAGCAAGACTTTTCAATATGTGCTTCTAGCAGCACGAGAGTTTTGGGGTGAGGAAGGGAAGCTCCCCGAGCCCTGCATCGCGCTGGCCCTCTCAGTTTGGGGTGGGTGCTGGACTTGGGAAAAGTGTGGATGGCAGCAAGCCAGGCCCTGCGCACACAGGGAGATCATGCCCTTGTGCGTCTGTCTCAGCCTATGGCCCAGATGTTCTCCCAGGCTTTTCTCCGGGTGTTTCCTGTCTGATCTTGCAGAGAAGTGATGACCTGTGTCACAGATGTCAGGCCTCACGGAGTCCTTCTGTGTGTGCTGGTCATAATTCCACCAAACCTTCTGGGCGGTCCTTCCTGAACTCTGGGGGCCCCTCTCCAAGGCTGGCTGTGGAATATCCCTGGGCTGGCCTAATTGGGAGCTTCTGGGGCCCTTCTCGATCTAGAATCTGTCTTCTACACCGCCTGCTGGGGTGTCATGGGCGTCTGCTTACCCTGTGTCTGGTGCTGACCCTAATGTGGGAACCTAACGTGAGGCTGCCTGTCATCCTGGTTTGCTTTGGACCTGAAGGCAGGGTGGTGCAGGTGTTGGGCCCTGCAGAAGCCATTCTCCTGGTGGCTCCTGGAGCTCGGGGATGTTAGAATCCCAGGAAGAAAGGAGAAGCAGACGTGGCAGTCTGGGAGGCCTGGCTGCCTGGAGGCTGGTTTAGCATGGGCTGGACTCTTGGGAGCTCAGGGGCTGGGGGTTTTGGTGGCTTCTGTGAAGGCCATACTAGCTGCTGATTTTCCACTGGGACAAAGGACTGTGTCCTACTGGCACTTGGGGCAAATGGTTGCACAGGCCTTCATCTGGGGTAGGCAGGAAGTGGGGGGTCTGGGAGTGAGCGTGGCATTGTGTCTGAGTCAGCCTGAGATGCACAGTGGGGCAGGTTTGGTGTGCGATGCTGCCGTTGGGCCACATGGTGGATCTCTCGGCTGTGGAGGGCCCTAGCCTGAGCCTGAAGTGTGAGACGGGAAGGAAGGCGGTGGACTTCCACAGACTGAAGTCATGAGAAGGAAGACCTCTTAGAGAGCTGGGCAGGAACTGCCAGGGTCCCACTCTGCAGAGCCAGCTCCATGTCTGCTCTGAAATGGTCCCCCAGACATGTCCTGAGAGCTCTGAAGCCACCTTGGCTGGTGCTCGGTGTCGTAAGAAGGGCTGTGAGGTGCTTCCTTGCCTGCCACCCAGGATCTTTCCCATGTTCCCTAGCGAAGCCAGGGAATAATCTAGGCTCATGGGTTTGGAAAGCAGGCCTTGCTTTTCCTTTTTGTCTCGGATTATTAGCTGCACTCTGGATGATGTTTCCAGCTACCTTGGGACAGGAAAGTTGGTGAATAGGTGGCTTTTGCCCTCTACAGGCCAGAATGAGGGGTCAGCCCAGGATGAAGGGTGAGTGGGTGGTGGGGAGCGGGTTCTTGCCAGGACAGTTGTAGTGCCAAGGTGGAGAAAAACAAGGCGCTGGCAGCCCATGACCAGGAGAGGAACCAGAGGGAAGGGTGCAGGTGGTCAGGGTCTGAGGTGGCCTGGGTGCCAGGTGCCAGGTAGGAGTTTCAGAGAAGGGAGCCAGTGTGACAGTGTGACAGTGTCCTGTGGGCTTCTCCCCGACTTGAACCAGTGCTCCTGAGGCTCCAGTGATCTGAGGCCCAATGCAGGGTGCGGCACTGCAGGAGCCGGGGAAACAAGGGGCCACAGTGCTCAAAGGGTGCTTTTCCACCTGGGGCTCCTGTGGCCAATGGAGGCTCCCTGCTAGGCCTTCCCAAGTGGCACCCTCGGGCCTGTGTCTGTTCACCCAGGCGCAGATGAGGTCCAGTTCCTTCTCGGTCGGGTGGAAGGACTAGTCTTCCTTGTTGGAGTGCAAATCTTCTTCTTGCTCTTGTTACACCTGTTCTTTTTGTGCTGAGACAAGAAAGAAAGTCAGGCTGGGGCCCAGCCCTCCCTCTACCCAAGACAGCGCAGATAGGACCTTTTCCCTTTTAGCAGACAGTGCTCAGTTGGACAAGTGGCTGAAAGTCTCTCTTTTTCTTCTTTTGAAAACACCAATGACTTTGTATATGAGCTCCACCGTGTGTGTCTTGGATCACGAATCTGCCCTAAGGAAGCCCTGCAAGCTTGCAATGTACCCTTGCTTCTGAACTCCCAGGTTAGACCTGTGCTTCCTGAGGCCAGAGGTAACTGCAGTCTCTGATGTTGGTCCCCAGGAGCTCAGCACAGCCTCCAGATCAGTCCATCCCGAAGAGGAGAGGCCAGGCCCAGAGGCAGCTGCCTCGGGAAGGGGACCGACTGACACGCCAGGGCCTGGAGCTGGCCTTCCGCAGACGTCTCTAACCTTCACAAATCCAGGCTTCAGCCTCTTGAGGTGTCGTGTGTGGTTCCCCCGCACCGGCAGCACATCGCATGCACAGGGTGAGAGTCTGGGATCAGTGAGCTGGTGCCAACTCTCACTCCCCCCACCCCGCCCCCCGAGCAGGAGATTGGTGGTCCCAGACCAGGGCGCTGACTGGAACAATTCCACATCTAGGCTTCATTGTTTGTTTTTTTTGAAACACAGTTTTGAAATCATGAAGTATGAACTGTTTTTCATGGGACCAAATATGTCCAAGCATTGCTTTATTCCTATCATTGTATGTTTCCTGACCAAAATCCATTGCCTACATGCAGCAGAAAAACTACACTAAGGCGGGTGACCCTATAAAGCATTTGCCATCCAGATGCCACAGGCACTCAGCCGTTAGTTCATCTCAGGCATGAGACTCTCAGTCATTGCCCTACTGTCACCTTCTCAAGGCAGCTCTCCCATTCTCGGTGGTTTTCCTCTTTCCTCTCTGGGATCTTTGCGTTACATTGGCCTGGTCTTGGGGGAGGAGGAAGAGCATTTCATGGGTCTGGGAAGATGGGTAGATATAGGAGTAGCAGGACTATTTGGTGGTTTCTTCATCATTGGTCAGAAACAAGCAGTGTCCAGCCTGGAGGACTGAGCACAGGCTACTTTGCTCCATGTAAGTGTGGTGCATGAAATGCTGGCAGGGGCTATGCCAAAATGTCTTGGCAGTGTCTTAGCATTGGTGGGACCATGCAGACAGTGTGATTTTCTGTGTCCAGCCAGCAGAGTGGCAAACCTGACCCTTCCCTTAACATATTTTATGACCTGGCTGAAAAACCAGAGGAATCCTCAGAAGCTCTTCCAGTTGAACCGAGGAAACACAGACAGACCTTTGCAGATTTCTATCCTCATTACTCTACTGTGAGTTCTTCTCTCCTGCCCAGTCTCTCACCTCAGGTGGCACCAGAGCCAATCCTACAACTATGTAAGTTACAGACTGCAAACCTCCTCAAGATGTGGAAGGGAAGAGGCCTCCACTGCACTTCCCCAGCACTGGCTGTTACTGTTGGGAGCCCCTGAAACTGGAAATTGAACACAGGTGCAGGGCTGCTGCACAGCTGGGGCAAGATAACAGCTGAGGACACCTGGCTTCAGCTCCACTTAACTAAATAAAGACTGCAGCCACAGGCATTTCATCCTTGTAGTGAAATGCAACATGGAGATCTCCTAAAATATTTCTCCTTGTTAATGTAATTTGTTACTTAGAAAAGTCCTTAAACCACTCCCAAGGTCTGTTTAATTTCCTGTGTTTTCCACTCTAAACCCCTAAATAAATACGGGCTATCCAGAGCCATCCCCTGTCTTAGCCACCAGAGTCTCTGAACTCTGCAGAGGGTTTTGATCCTCCTGGAGCCCTAAAATCATACCACTTATCTCATGTATTTAAGCCTTCGCCATACACTCATTTGAGAGATTGGGGATCTAGGCCAGGTCCTGGACACTTTACCACTTCTCTTTTTGCCCCCAGTGCTCTTCCTCAAGGAAGCTACTGGACATTAATGTGGAAAGAAAGGATTTTCTTCTGCTGAACTTGGTACTGAAGATTAAGTCTACTTTATTGTCACCTGTGAATTATAATTTAGTTTTCATGAAGCCAAGGAATTCCATGAACTCTTAGAATTAGAGAATACCCTAAAAAATGGATATATAAAATTAACTTACTATACGATATACATTATGGGTATGCTGTGTATTCATGATATCTGGATTTTTATAAAATTATTTCCAGTATTCCAAAGTGAAGCTGATAGTGACAGTGTGTTTTTCCCTTTCCTACTCAGACTTTGTGGGGTGAACTTGGGAACACCAGCAAGGCCCATGATTTGCACATTCAGAGAGATATTTTTCTTCTGGTTGTACCACTGTCCAGACTTGCAAAATCTGTCAGCCCTCCAAATCATAATTTGCAGTATTCTGCAGTTTTATTGGGATCTCCTGTAGTCAAAGCATTACCAGGCAGGAAGTGCTTTTACGGATGTCACCTAATCCAGTTATTTAACTTTTCGGGTAAAAAAGCTGAAGTTGTTTCATTCTTAAAGATCTATGATCCATCTTCAAGAAATGAAGATCTCCTCCTACCTAATAGCAAGATTGATGACGAGTCGTTTGCTTTTCTCTATAGGTTACATTAAAAGCATTCCTTTCCTTCTTCTCTTTTATTTGATGCGTTCTCCATGTTCGGTACTTCATTCTTGGAGGGAACCAGTTATTAATTCAAAAACACAAAGAACCTAATTTCCACATTGATTTCCATGCATTTAGAGCCTCATTTGTTCTGAGTTTCTTAATTTAACATAGAGAACAAAAATGTGTATCTTAGTGTGTCATTAAGCTGTTGGAAGTTAGCAATAAAATGCTTTTAAGCTGTTACAGCTTGTTTAAAACTGGGAGCTCTCCTTCTCCAAGCTTAATTCTATATTGTACAAAATTTTTTTTCTTGAGTTAACTATGTTACAGGAAAGACAAGTCAGGTTAAAGACAAATTATGGATTCTTTTTTTATTATGTAGGGTTTTTTTGCCTTTAGTATTCATCATCTTAGATTCCATTAACTATTCTTGTTTTTCCTATTATTATTATTATTATTATTATTATTTTACACTCTGATATTTAAATTTTGTATTCAAATCCACATGATTATCTCCTGGAGATAATTTTAAACCATAGATGATGTTTCTACTGTTTCTACTTAGATGATTCTTCTGTTTCTTAAAAACTAGAATACAAGCAACATTTAAAAATATGTGACAACTAAAATGAAAAAGATGTAACAAATTCTGTTCCTGCTGGAGGATCCATAGAGGTGATTGGGTGTTTACTTGCAGTTTCCCAAAAGACATGACTTACCTGGTTGTTTTTTCTTCCTATGTCTTTATGCTTATCAGTGGTCCATGATTCCCTCAGGCTAGGGTTAGCTTCACTGAATAGGTGGAACACTTTCTGTGGAACATTGCCATGTTTTTCTTTAGTTTATCTGGCCCTGCAGGTTCTACCTTATGGGTAGAGAGAGAAATGGCATTGTCATTCTTCAAAGTGTTCATCTGCTCCTGTGTTATTTCCCATTATATGGGTTTATCTCCAGTAAGTCTGAAATGATTTTTGTTTTAGGCTATGAATTTGGCGTAGTTATTTCTACTGGTGGCATCTCCAAACTGCTTTCTGTCCTCTCAGGTTAGGTCCCCTGGAGAGGCCAGCGTCTGGGCCTCAGACTCACTTGCTTTGCTCGCATGTGGATTCCTACAAGCTTTTGCTCCTTGATGGCAAGGTTGTCCAGCTCCCTGCCCCGAGCAGGAGATTGGTAGTCATGTTTTCTACAAGGATTTCATTGAGAAACCAGCAAAAACAACAGATTAGGGACAGAATCCTGGAATCCCAGTCCTTAGTATCCTGAGGGGCAACTTGCTTATGCCTTTCATATATTAGATTTCTTTGAATTACAGTGATGAAATTATGAATAACATACTTGCAGCTAATAGAATTTAGAAAATCACTCACCTAGCCCAGCTCTTTATTTGAAAGCAAGAAAAAGGAGACCCAGAGGAAACAATTCATCTGCTCTATAATAACTAGGGCCAGAACATGAGTTAAGGCGTAGCTTTTATGTTCAGGTTCCAGTTTTCTTAGTGAGCCATGTTGGTTGTCCCTGAATACACTGAACTCTGTTGAGAGGCAGGTTGCTACAAATAACTAAGATCTGGACTCTCTTCAAGCAGTACTTTACATATTTTTCTTATAAGGATTTGAGGCTTTTTTGGAAAAGTCTGTCTTGAGATTTCACACAGTGTTAGTTACTTTTCTCTCGTTGCTGAGACAAAATACCCAATGCCCAAAATTAAGGAAGGCAAAGTTTATTTAGCTCACAGTATGTGGAGGTTTCAGTCCATACTTGGCTGGCTCCAAGGAAGGGTGGCTCATGGCAGAAGGCAACAGTTCATGGTGGCAAAAAACAACAAATGCAACAAGAGCAAAAAGGGAGAAATATGTGAGAAGAATCCTTCTGTCCCTTATGTTGCATGTAGGCTACCCAGCCTAGGGTGGGTGTAGCACTCACACCCATAATCCCAGCATTGGCCCCTGAATCAGTCATAAATTGGAAACGCCCACCCCCTGACTGAATGAGGTTTGGGGGGGACATGTAGACACAAACCGTAACACATGCATACACACATGCATGGTACTATCTTTGTGTATGGTGCATGTAAGTATCTTAAATAAAACCCATGTTCAGTTACTGTTGTCTTCCTACATGGTCCCCCACATAATCAAGCAGAAACCAGCCACACAGCATTTTGTGGAACAAAGTATAATTTGTAATATTTTACAGAAACAACTTGAAAGTACTATTTCTTTTTCTTGTAGAGCCATAGAAGAAGCTCCAGAAGGTGAAATAGTGAACACCTTATACCCCAGTTATAAAAACTATACAGATGTCTATGATTAAAAAAAAAAATCCTGGCTGGGGGTTTAACTCAGCAGTGTAAGTGCCTGTTTAGCAAATGCGAGGTCGTGAGTTCAATCCCCGGTACAAAAAAACCCAACAACAACAACAACAAAAAAAAAAACCTCCTGATAAATAAGGTACATTCTATTTTGTGGCATAAACTATATAGATTAGGGTACATTTATCTAAATTTTAAAATTTCAGTTGTGACTGTCAGACTTCTGTGGCATGCATGCATTTACCAAACTAGATTAAAATCTACTGTGTGTGTGTGTGTGTGTGTGTGTGTGTATACATGTGTGTGTGCCTGAAGTTCCATCCCAGTCAAATCTAAAGGCTCATTCCAGGGTAGGAACGTCATTTGTTCCAGAGATACTCTGACAGTACTATTAGCATGTATGTGTGCCTTACTTCAGGTCAGCAAATGCATTTCTTCCTTTTCCTTTCTTTTTTTATTTTCTTTTTTGACACAGTGTCTTGCTATGTAGTTCAGGCTGCCCTTCAACTCACATGTAACCTAGGCTGATCTCGAACTCATAATGATACTCCTGCCTCAGCATCCAAGTATTACAGCCATGTGCAATCATGCCTGGCAGCAAATGCATTTCTAAAAATACATTTTGTGGGGTTGGGGATTTAGCTCAGCAGCTCAAGCACTTGCCTGGTAAGCATGAGGTCGGTCGTGAGTTCGATCCCTGGTACCAATAAACAAATAAACAAACAAAAGGAAACTGTGTAATTTGGGGCCAGAGATTTAGCTCAGGGGCATAAGTGCCTGCCTAGCAAGCGCCAGGTCAAGAGTTTGATTCCCAGTACCAAAAAATAAAAAAATGAAAATATATTTTGTAAGGAATATAAATAGAGTTCTTTATTACATGTGAAAGTTTTAAAAGGACCATTAAATTTGGGACTGGTTAAATTATACATACATGGTTAGAATTCTGTCCAACACTGACCAAGAAGGAAGTGTACAGGCTCCCAAGGAAGAACGCATGGTATAGTTTGATGTGCTCTGATGTGGAGCTGTGTTCTCACTTAGAAGAAACTAAGAAACTGAAGGCACAGACTGAATGTTAAAATGACTCTTCCTGAGGGAGAAAGAAGAAGCATTTCTAAACTCCAAGAATCTAAAAAATGAGTATGCATTAGTGTTATAATTAATTCAAATTAGTATAAGTGACAATAAATTAGTATATATACCCTCATATATCATATATTAATTTTATTTGCATAGAAGTTGGGAAAGTTTTCCTTTTTTTATTTTGGTCTTTTTGAGACAGGATCTCGCTTTGCAGTTCAGGCTGGCCTTGAGTTCACTTTGTAGCCCAGGCCAGTCTCAAACTCCCAGCAATCTTCCTGCTTCAGCCTCTGGAGTGCTGGGTTTACAGGTGTGCACCACCATGCCCAGCCGAAAGTTTTACTTTAAAAGTATTTCTGTGGTCACTGAATCAATGCCTTCCAAGCGAGAAAGCGGTTGGTTTTGTACTGAGGGCAAAAGAATTTTGAAGAAGTAAACTCTTATAAGAAAACCCACAAATGTTAGTGCAACTCAGAATTTGGAGAGGGCTCATCTGTAAGTGTCTCCTTTCTTGCATCAATTTTGCCACCTAAGCTAGTGCTAATATTAGATTTGCTAGGTTTTATGAAAATGTGAACAAAGATGAGTTAAAATTTATTTGGTGATATATGTCAAGAATATTAGTGCTATATTAAACCAAGAGGAAAAATAAAGAATAGTTCTTTGCAGAATCAATCTCACAGCTTCCATGTATTCCTAAAAAGTTCTGATTAGAGTAGAAATAAACACATCCCTGTCAGTAGTTACACGCAAGAAAGACTCACGTGATAATTTTCTGAAGTAAAGTGACAGAGTAACAGTATCTTCAAACTGGTTGGATATCTTGTGCTTCAGATCACGTGAACAAACCCTCGACCAATAAAACAAAAGGAGGCGAAAGTAGACAGATGTGCTGTGGCTCTCACAGTGAAGTATTTTTAAAGGCGTTTCCTAGGTGTAAAACTCATACCAAGGGATTTTGTACACAAAAGCCGTCCTGACTGTTCTTACAGAGATGGAAACAGCTAAGTCCCAGCTTCTGCCTCTCCCTGTAGCAGCCCTTGTGAGACAGTGCATGGACATGTTTTCCTGATCAACTCCACAGCACTCTTCCCCCAGACAGTGATGACGCAGGGCCGTGATCTTTCTGCAGAGGAATGTAACTTACTCCATGGGTAATGAGCAACCGCTCACCTTGTCTCAATTATAAGTTATCAGAAGTAAGTGATGATTGCGTGGTAAATTATGAATGTGTGGATTGCACATAGTCCATCAAATACCTTGTTTTCTGAGTCATTTATTCCTCCAGGATGTGTTTTCTACAGTTACATTTGATTGGAATACAAACTTGATAGATGGACACTTACTTTATCTTAGTGGAGGGAAGAAAAGAGCGTTTAAAAGAGGAAATTGTATACGAAGTATGAATTGTTTTTATTTAAAATTTTTTTAGTTTTAAAGATAGTAAAATCCAACAAAACAAAACAGAACAAAGCCAATCAAAACAAAGCAGCAAAATTGGTACAGAACTTCAAAGCAGGATACCAGGGAAACAACAGTAGCTACCATAGTATATCTTGTTACCTTCACAGTAGTTGTCCAGTCCCTCAAGTATAGCAAAATCAAAACAGAAAAAAGATCTTCAGAATAATTCTGTATCTTTCAGTAATCCCTCTCAATGTGAATGGTCTCATTTTCCAATCAAGGGAAACAGATTGGCAGAATAAATCAGACAACAGAACTCAATGATATGCAGTATACAAGAAACAAATGTAATCCAAGAGGAAATTCATAAGCTGAAAATCAATGTGGGGAAAACAGTGTTCCATGCAACATAAACCTCAAAACAAGCAGGAATAACTTGTTTTCAGACAAAGGGATGTTAATCCGAAACATCAAAGAAGGTGTAAAAGGCCATTACGTATTGGTTAAAGGACTAATCCAACAGAAAGAGATAGCAAATATATATACACCAGACAACAGTGAGCTCAACTTCATGAAACAAACCCAATGGACATAAAAGATCAGTTAAGCACCAATACGATTATAGCAGGGACCTCAGTGTTCCACTATTACAAATAGATCCACCAGACAAAAGATCAATAACAATGAAAAATCAGTGTTGAGGGGATTCAGCATCTGACTGTCAGATGTGAGGTCCTGAGTTTGATTCTCAATACCAAAAAAAAAAAAGAAGAAAGAAAAAGAAAAAAAAAATCAGTGTTGAACCAACCCATCAAACAAATGGAATTAATAGATTCCTACAGAGTGTTCCATTAAAAGCAACAGAATAGGACTTTCTCAGCTACACCACATGCCGGCTCATAGAGCATGTTTGAATCAATGCAAAAGAATACAAATTAGCCAGGCATGGTAGCACACGTGTGTAGTCCCAGCACTCAGGAGCCTGAGGCAGAAGGATCATTGTGCGTTCAGGGTCAATCAGGGCTACATAGAGAGTTCAAGGCCAGCGTGGACTACATAATGAGACTGTGTCTCTAAAAACCACAAAGGAAAAAAAAAAAGAATCCAAATTATCCCAAGCATATTATTAGATTATAGTGCAGTGAAACTAGAAATAAGTAGCAAAAGAAACCACAGAAACTATGCAAACACATGGAAATTAAATAATGTCTCATTGAGTAATCAGTAGGTCACAGAAGAAATCAAGAAAAAACTAGACAGTTTCTAGAATCAAATGATGATGCCATTACACATACCAACCATTCAAAGAGGGAAGCTCATAACTGTAAAAGCCCACATCCGGAAATATAAAACTAGTCTAAATAAATAACCTAATGATGCACCTCAAGGTCCTAGAAAAAAGAATAATCCAAAGCCAGTAGTACAATGAAGGAAATTATAAATATTCAAGCAGAAATTAGTGAAATTGAAACACAGTGCAAATAATCAATGAATCAAAGAGTTGATTCTTTGAAAGATTAAACAAAATAGACAAATATTTAGCCAACCTTACCAAAATAAGGAAAGAAAATACCCAAATTCATGCATTTAGAAATGAAACAGATAGAACCAGTCAGTGGCCCCCGAGATCCGGCCACGGCCATGGCGGAACCCAGGCGGCTGCACAAAGAAGCAATTCGCCTGCCCTCTGGGTAAGCGCCTTCCTCTGACATGAGCCAGGAGGAGACCCAGTAGTGTCTCTTGTGAGCCTACCGGTGCACGGACTTGGAATCAAACATCCCAACCCCCCCATTAGCAACTGGGGACAGTTCTGAGCATCTCTTGGCAGGATGACTGTATGCAACATAGCAAATGTGGGGGGTCTCCTCTATCTTCTCTTTGAAAGCAAATGTTGTTTTCACTGTTTTGTTTCATTATGATTAACTGCTTTACTCTATTCAATATTCTCTTTCAATTGGTTTTATAATGTTCTGTCTTCGGTTTGATTTTGCTATACCTAATTGGTTAGACAACTATTGTGAAGATAATAAAATATACTATGGTACCTGTTACTATTACCCTGGTAACCTGCTGTGAATTGGCTTTGTTCTGTCTTCTTCCGTTATATTTCTACTAAATTCAAAATAAAAAAATAAAAATAAAAAAAGAAATGATAAAGATGAAATAGCAATAGATTCTGCCTAAATCCAGATTACTGATAGCTACCTTGAGAACTTGTACTCTGATAAAATGGCAAATTCAAAAGAAATGTATAAATTCCTTGATATTTATGAACTACCAAAGTGGAACCAAGAAACTGTAAAAATCCTAAATAATCCAGTATCACTCAGTGAAATTGAAGAAGGAGGAGGAGATAGAGAAGAAGAAAAGAAGAAGGAGGAGGAGGAAGAGCAAGAGGAGGAAGAGAAAAAGAAGAAAAAGAAAGAAAGAAAGAAAGAAAAAGAAAGAAAGAAAGAAAGAAAGAAAAGAAGAAGAAGAAAAGAAGAAGAAGAAAAGAAGAGAAGAAGAAAAGAAGAAGAAAGAAAGAAAGAAGAAGAAAAGGAAAAGGAGGAGGAGGAAGAGAAGGAGGAGGAGAACAAGCAAACAAACAAAAGCCTGCCAACTGGGAAAAGCCCAGGTCCCATCAGATTCACTGTTGAATTCCACATGGTCTTTAAAGATCTAACACAAATAATCCTCAAACTCTTTAATTAAATTAAAAAGGAAACTGTACTGTTAAAGTCATTCCTGGAAGCAAGCATTACTGTTATTCCAAAATCAGAAAAGGTCTCAACTAAAAAAGAGAGCTACATACTGTCCAATCCCCTTAATGAACATAAATGCAAGAACCTTCAATAAGATATTGTCAAACAGAATGCAGCAAACCATCAAGTAAGACCCTACATCAAATCAACATACATGTGACCCCATAAACAGAAGCAAAGGCAGAAATCACATGATCATCTCAACAGACTCAGAAAAAGCATTTGACACAATCCAACATCTATTCATAATAAAAACCCTGATGAAAATGGGAATATAGACGGTCTTTATCTCAGTCTCAGTATGATAAGAGCACTGATGATAAACTGCTGGCCAACATCATACTAAAGACACATTAAAAGTGTTTCCTCTACAATCAGAAACAAGGCAAGAATGTCATCCACCATCATTCCTGTTCAACATATTCATCGAAAGACTAGCTGGAGCAATTAGGCAAGAGAAAGGAATGAAACAAATATCGATAGAAAGGAAGTTAAAGTATTATTATTTGCAGATGACATGTTCCTCTAAATAGTAGACTCCAAACACTCCACCAAAAGCCTCCTAGAATTAAAAACAACTCATTAGCATAATGGGATACGAAGTCAACATGCAAAAATCAGTAGCATTCCTGCACAATAACATATACCTTGAGAGAGAAATTAGGAAACAGTCTTTCATAATAGGATCAAGACAAATGAAATACTTACGAATTATCCTAAGCAAGAAAGTGGAAGACATTCTCTATAATGAAAATTATAGTTCTCTGAAAGAAAAAGGAGATCAAAGAGGGTATCAGAAAATGGAAAAGGTCCCCAGTTCCTGAATAGGCAGAGACAATATATAAAATAGCCACATTTCCAGTGCTGTTATAATTTAACACAATCCTGATCAAAACACCATAGCATTCCTTACAGGGCTAGAAGTATAAACTCGAGACATTTGTAGGAAAATGGATACACCTTAAGACCATAATGTTAAGTGAAGTAACTCAGATACAGAAGTTTAAGCATCACATGGTTTCTCTTCTATGAGAACCTCAATATATAAATAAAATATGAAATAAAAGTTGCAATAGATAAAAGGAGAAAAAATCTTTTAATCTAGCATGGGAAATGTATCTAAAAGTGTACCTTGATTTAGTATAATTGTTTTATGTGGGTTTTTTTTTGTTGTTATATTTGCAAGTTCGAGACCAGCCTGGGCTAAAACGTGAGCCCAAGGCCAGCCTGTACTGCATAGTGAGACTCTATATCAAAGAGACAGGGGAAAAAAAAAAGAAGAAAGAGAAAAGAATCACATTGAAACACAATTACATGTGACCCAAATATGGAATAAATACAGTCATTACAATTGAAATAAAATTGGCTTTTGGCTACAACATAGCAATTCTGTATAAAACTGGAAGGATTTTTCTAGGTAAGGTTGCACACGCGCAGGGAACGTGGAGGTACAATAATGTTGAACCAGTGCGCCACCTAGCGGCCAACGCTTGAACGGGTGACTGAAACAACCCCAAATCGCCCTCATAAAGGACCAAGTGCAAAGGAAAAAAGAGTTGAATTAAATTTATTTTAGCCCACAGTGGAGTAGAAATTCATGCTTTTAATAAAAACCTAAAACCATATAAGAAAATCGGGAAGATTTTTTTCTAACTGGAAAATAGTTTTTTCCCCCTATGGGAATAATTTCTTAGGTTGAACCCACTTTGTATCAGTTATACTTTCCGTTTATTTTTCTTAGCTATGACAATTTAATGAGCAGAAGAAACAGAATTATGAAATCTCAAATAATTTTCTTGAATTAACTCAGTTTCTAGAAAATGAAAGGCGAAGATTTGTTCGTCAGAAAAGAAGAAAATTAGGTTCATTCATTGAAAGCTCATGTCTTTAAGGTAATTTCCCTAGTGAGGACAAGTCTACAAAGAAAACAAATATAAAAGTAAGGCTGTGAAACTCGAGATGGTTTTCTGGAATCACTCAGTTCCTAAGACAAAAGACAAAGGTTTGTCCATAGCTTACGGGAACACAATAGAATAGTGGATTTCCATAGTCATAGTAAGTTTGAACTTAAAAGTTATGATGTCTACTCAGAGTGCGTGTTCACCGAATATGAAATTCAACAGCACTGCCTATATTTTGCTCAGTTATTTTACTTTCTATGGGTGCAAACAAGATTCAAACTGTATAGCTTGCTCCAGCTTAGGTAAATTAACATAGTGGAGGGGAACTGAGGTGAGGGAAATGGGAGGGGAGGGAAAAACAGCTTTTCAGCATCAAAACTGAGACTAGACTTCCAGTCACCTCTTCAAGATGCTGCACATGTACAAAAGGCCTGCTGGGCCTCCACAGGACCAGTGCCTTCAACAACATCACAGGGAAACCCATCCAGCTGAACCCCATCAGTTTGTGGAGAAAAGCCTCATAAGACAAAATAAAATCGTGGTTATTTTAAGTCTCTGCATTTTGGGATGGTTTGTTTTCTAACTCGACAGATTACTAAAAGAGCCAAAGGAATAATTACAGTGATTATAGCATTTATCAACATTCTGCCTTTCGACTTCAAATTTATCCTTATTTGGCCTGATCTGCAAAAATAGTTTCAGACCTTTACGTATCTGTTTGGTAGCTGGCACAGTGTTGAGTTTTATCAGTACAGGTCACTGGTGCTGCCAATGGCATCCCATAGACAACTTCTCTCCTCTGCTTCTTGGTGCATTGATGGTTGCCTGTGGGACAGCTTTCTGCACTTCTGAGTGCTGGGTGCTTTTCTATCCCTTGGCTTAGATAGTGGTGATGTAGCTGGAAGCCCCCAAATGATGCAGACCTGCCTTGCAGCCGGCCTAAGTTTCTGCTTCCCAAGCCGTTTCTTCAGCTTAGGGTTCTAGGGGGCTGGCCATGTGGTGAGACAGCCACCAGCCTTCCTCCTGCTCTGCAGGATGGAGCTTTCCTGCCTCAAGCTGTCCTCAGGAGGTCTGGGCCCCTCCAGAGGGAAGCTTCTACAGCTCCTGCTCCCAGCAATGTCTGCAGCAATGTGCTGCTCCCCTGGGTGACCAGCCATCAGCCCCAGCTTGCCGTGCTCACAGATGCTAACTGCTCCAGCCCTGGAACCTCAGTGGTACTCCAGTTCCCTCTGTGTCTTGCTGCTCGCCTGGACTGGCCTGTGCCCTGAAGGGATGCTTCCTGCCTACCTGGTGACAAGGGACAGCGCCACCTGGGCAATGCAATGAATTTCAATGAGAAAACGGAGGAGGGAAAAGTAGTTAAGTGATTTAATAAACTTGCAGCCAGAAAAGAAAGGCCTGCAAAGTTGAGACCACAGAGAGTGTAATTGCTAAAAAGGTCAGTTTTTTTTTTAAAAGCCCAAGTACTTTACATTAGGAAAGGCACTCAGAATTCAGCAAGAATCCAGCCATCATGGTTCAAAAATGGAAAAGTGAAACGCCTGTACTGAGAGGCCATGTAGCCAC
>PVJX010019959.1:0-34059 GCA_004027295.1 Dolichotis patagonum
ACATTTCATTATTTTCAAGTTCTACTATCTTTATCTTGCCCATATCCTGGGAACCCTAAGAGGATTCATTTGTGAGTTTTATAAATTGCTTTGTAGATTAAAATTCTATATAAAATGTCTCTTACTAACAGCAGCTCTGACTTACAGAGATTAGAGTTCTGACAGTTTCCTTTAATAGAGCTTGGAGCAATGAATCCACATTTTTAACCCCAAAAGCAGGCACACGCAGATACAGCTAGATCAGAGCATCTGCTTCCTGATACTCTTACCTATAAAGCTAACCATTCTGCAGCCTCAGCCTGGCCTTACAGTTATGCCCTTCTCTGCCCACATCTGTTTTCAACCTAGGGTCTGTCTACCTGAAAAGAGCTAAGCCAAACCTCCAGGGAGGGCTATGCCATCTGCTTAAACTCTAGGGTGGGAAGGCTGAGAGTTGTGGAATAAGAGTTATATAATAGAGATAGTATAAGGGATCTGAAGTCAGAAGAATTGGATTTGAGTCCCAGTCCTGCTCTGTTAGTAACTCAAGACTAACTACATACTCTGTTTGAGATTTAGAATTCTCATTCACTTGACAAATATTTTATTGAGTGATAATTACAGGCTAGATATTAAGAACCAGAAGCTGATCAGTAAACTAGATTAGAACTTCCACCTTCATTGTAATTTACATTTCCAGTGAGGTGAGAGGTAACTGAAAATAGTACTCAATAAATGTATCTTATTATCTATTAGAAGATACTAAGTTAAACCAAAAAATAGAACTGCAAAGTGGATGGGTAATAAGTGAAAGAGAATATAATTTATGTGAGAGAATCATATCTAGCTGATTTTCTCTGATCTAGCTGACGTAGACCTCATTTGAGAAATACACATTTGGGCAAATGTTTGAAGGAAATGGTGTAAGTACCCATGTGGAGGCAGCACTCTGAGCAGTGTAGGTTTGCTCCAGAGGCAGGCCAGAGAAACCTGAAGGCAAAACCTGGTTAATGACTCTCAACTCAAGATATTAACAGCTAGCCTTGAAATGCCTACTGTTTGATAGGCACCAAATGATAAGCTCCCAAAGTTTGGTGACTGGACTTCATCTTGGGAAGTGAAGTTTAGCCCTTACACCTTGACTAATCATCAGTGTCTCAAGAAAGGACCATTTTCAACTGGAATGGGTCTTATCCCACTTATTATGAATTTACCTCAATTGTATGAAATAGCCTGGTGTACATGTGTATGACATGTACTATTAGAAATCAATTCTCCATGAGACTTTGAGTTGTTGTTTTCCAGAATCTTTTCAAAGGTGTTTGAATAGTGAATAATCTTGGAGGACAGAGAAAGTATCTTCATTTGCAGCAGAGGGTGGGTTTGCTTACTGCTGACTATAAAAGATACGGTTCCATTTAGCTCAGTCAGGTTGCTTTCCTGTAATGTAAACCACTTGTATTGTCTTCTGACCCTCTTTGCATCACCCTGTGGAAAATGCCACTCAGAGAACCACAGTAAGGAAGTGATAATAGTTTGGCTATTTTACTGGGTTGAATCTCAGACCCAAGGGTTTTATTTCTGCTGCCAGTGTCCATGACACTGGCAAGCTAACTTGCAAGTAGAATATGATCTAAGATATGCCCTTCAGCTGTAACATTTATTTGAGTCAGAGATATTCCTAGGAAAATAAAGACATTTAAGAATGTATCATAAACCTCATAGGTACCAGTTATATAAATTAACTTTTCTCCTGATTAAAGTACAAAATACAAAGATTATGAAGTAGAAAATAAAAATGATGGTTCATTAATTTTCCCAACACTGCTGCAAAGAGATAGTCAATTCTTAAGCAGTAGTTTTCCTTAGGCAATTGGAAACCTAGATAATTTCATGAAATTAATAGGCCATTATTGGAAGTTCTGTTTCCTTTTTCAGGCACTCTTTTTCTCCATATTTCTAAAGTTATGGGGAACTCTTCTCCTTAGAGAGGTCAGACTGCAGGAAGTGCATAACATTTGAATAATATGAAAGCTCAACATCCTTGATAGGCAAAGCTGCCAGAGCTGGATCACACTCAAACTGCATGGAACTACCGAAGGCTGCAGTAGGGGCGGAGATGAAGACTGAAAATGAAATGGAAAGCCAAGCTGCTAAGTTGTTACTGGGATTTAACATTTGTACAAGGTCGTTGAGGGTAAAAGGCGCTGCCAAGAACAAATAAAGCTGTTCCGAAGACCACAGTTGGGAGGAGTCATTCATATGACTGAAAGCAAACGCCAGCTCAGGGAATCACATACTACTTAACATTTCCCCAAAGTATCACTGCTAACTTTATTAACTTCAAAACTAGGAAATTTAGTCCCTAGTAATGCATAATTAGTGTTCCTAGATCTCTGAAATTACACCGGGGAAGATATTTGAAATTCTCCATGTTTAACTGAGTTCCTAATTTATCCTATATACAGTGACAAGCACTTCTCTGAGGAAGTCTGAAGTGCAGGTATTCATCCCTGATACACACAAATGTGCGCTACAGATCATATCCACATCTACCAGGTACTGAAATACTGTATTTTCTAAATATGAGACAAAAAAAGTGTTTACTGCTGTTCTTGTCACATAAAAAGTTCAATGTTTATTAAAATATTGAGAAATTGCAGAAAAATAACTTTTTGCAAATCTTTACTTTTCACTTTTCAGATATATTGTTGTTCATATAATCCAGCAATGATATTTTCATGGTGATGAAGTAGCTCTAAAAGATTTAAAGAAAAGTACAAAGGCAAAATTAGATTATTGGAACATAGACTGATTGGAGTGTATACAATACCAAAAGCACAAGCAAAAGAAAAGAAAAGAAAAGTAAATTTGACTTCATTATGATTAAAAACTTTTGTACATCAAAGCATATGACCATCAAAGTAAGGCTTCGTGTAGAATGATGGAAATATCTGCCAACTATATAGTTGATAAAAATTTAATATTTAGGTGATATAAAGTTCAACAACAAAAAGACAAAACAAAATATCTTTGTGATGGAAAGGACACCGAGAAGTCGAGGGAGAAGGAGGGGAGGGGAAGAGTAACTTAAAAAGAATTGGGATGTGTTATGTACATGTACCAACTCTGCACAGTGAATATAATCATCATGTACTACAAACATGTACTGATAAAAATAAAAATTAGGAAAAGATAAAGCAACCCCAATTAAAAATGGGAGGAACAAACATTTCTTCAAAGATACCCAATGGTGAATGAACACATGAAATGAAACAAGCATCATTAGTTATGAGGAAAACACAGATTAGTAACACAAGATACTTCACATGGACTACAATGTGTATTTTTGCTTTTAAAAGGGAAAAATAATTGTTCCTGAGGATTTGGAGAAACTGGAACCCTTGTACCCCCAGTGTTGGTGGGAATATAAAATGATATGGTTGCTATGGAAAATAGTTTGGCATTTCCTCAAAAACATGAACCTTGAATCACCATGTGACTCAGCAATTTCACTCCTCAAAGAACTGACAATACACTCAGTTTTTTGTGCTAATGCTCATTGCAACATTAGTCACAAGAGTCAAAAGATGGAGACAACTCAAGTGTCTGCAAATAGACAAAATAATAAACACAATGTGGTAATTCTTGGAATACAATATTTTTCAGCTATAAGAAAGACTGAAATACAGGTATGTGTTGTAATGTAGATGAACCTTGAAAGCAGTATAAGTGAAATAAATCAGATAAAAATAGGATAAATATTATAGCATTCCAATTATGTGAAATATTTTGAGTGAACAAACTAATGAAGTAGGTTAGAGATTACTAGGACTTGGGCTGGGAGGGAATAAAGAATCATCACTTAATGGTTCCAGAGCTTTTGTTTGGCAGACAAAGTTTAGAAATAGAGATGATAGCATAAGTTCATGAATATAATTAACCCTACTGAACTACATAGTTGGGAATGGTTAAAGTGGCAAATTCTATGATATATGTTTCACTACAAAAATTTTGTTAAATTATATGTCTTTATTTGTAATTTTTTTAAAAAATGGAAATTCCAAATTGATAAACCTTTTAAATATATCTGAGATAATTATAAGCCAGTGAAACTAAAGGTACAGATACAACCCACTCTAAGGATAGAATAAAATAGATCAAATGCCAAATTACTGTTTTGTGTATAATATTTTTATTTGTTTTTAAAAGTTAAAGTGGACACCAAAGAATAGTCAATAAATTATGATATATCAATGTGAGAAAATAATGTATAGACATTAAATAATTATAAAGTCAATGTAGAAAAGTAGAAATATGCTAACAGTACACAGTTAGGTAAAAAATCAAAATACAGACCAGCATATATTATTGCAACTTTGTTAAGCTGTATGTGAAGGACAAAATACTGCATAGTATAAAAAATGGAAATAGCTGTGCTAGGTTTAAAATATTTCTGCAGTTGCAGTATTCATTTTTTAAAAGGAAAAATGAAAGAAAAATTGTTCAGCCGAATCTTAATTGAATCTTAATTGATAATTACCTAATGTTCAAAATAAATAACTGAGATTTCAAGATGAGTTCCCTTTATCCTGGAATTGGATCAGTTATATGGAATTTTAGCCTGCAGATCATTTCATCTTAATCAGGCTAAAATTAGTGGCAGTAAAACCAATAGTTTGAAGAAGTTATGTTATAGAAATTCCTTATTTTGCTTGCACTCTTGCTAAAAGTTTAAGGTTCAGGGCTGGGGATTTAGCTCAGCAGTGTAAGCACCTGCCTGGCAAGCACAAAGTCATGAGTTTGATCCCTAGTACCAAAAAAAAAAAAAAAGTTTAAGGTTCAATTTATTAATTGAAATTATAGAATTGAAAATTAACTTAGAGATTTTGTGGTCCAAGTTCTTTTCACGAATGGACAAACTGAGGTGTACAATTTACATGCTGACAAAAGCCAGACAATAGCTCAAGTTTCCTAATTCTTACTATTCTTCTTATACAACACTGTGTGCCAATGCAATCTACCATTTTCAAATTAGCACTATTGTATATTATAGACACATGTGTAGGTCAGGTTGGGGTTGAAAACACCATGCTCTGGCCTATTATTATTGATTTGTTCTTGTTGCTATAAATTTATTCTAAATTAACCAGAGTAAGTCCATCATTCCTTCTCACATTTTAAGAATTGTATCAGCTTATGAATTATTGGACTTTGGCATATGGTAGAAGCTTAATGTGGAACCATAAGTGTAAACTGATTCAGATTTGTTATTTCTTTCTCGTGAAAATCCATTCTAAACTCAGAGTATACATGTCAGTTCTGACTTAAAAGACACAAAGGTAAATCAGTCTGAAAACTTTGCTTCTATGATTGCTGTCTATGCAATTCTACTTGAAGCCAGGGACTGGCTTAAAACAGAACCCTTGTGGCCCATTTGTTCTCTCCAGGACTAATTCCACTGTTGGTCATCTATTTAAGCTGCTAAGCCACTGGCCAAGTTGCAAAATAATCAGTTTTTTGCTCTGCATTAAACTATTACAGAAACAAAACAAAACCAAACCAAGCAAGCCATTCTTAAAGTAAACTATTTAGTGTTGCTTTTTAAATAGGGTATATGATTTAGTTTATTCAGCCAAAATCCAATGCTAATAAATAAAAAATAAATAAAAATAAATAAAGTGCTAGTAAACTGTCTAGATAGACAGAGACAAGAGTTTCAGGTAACCTTATATATATTGCTCAGATCAGTAAGATGTTTCAAGTCCTTTCTGTATTTTGACACCCAACTAATTCTAAGATTGGCTCTGAAGGTCATAAGGAGACCTAAAGTAGAATGCCTTGCTAACAGAACAAAAACATTTTTGTTCAGAGGATTGCTGACAAGTTTTCCTGTTGAAATCCAACAACAGAAATGGAAATATACTGCTGAAAAGGATTATCAAAATGTAATTTAATTTCAGACAAATCCCATGTAAGACTTACGATTTTCCAAACTGTTTCAAAACAGCACCAGAGAAATTACTTTAGTTGAATCTTTTAGTTTTTCTCTTAATTCTGGTAATATGTTATTATGGGCCACTGATATCTTTAAAATATCATCATGTTCTTATGAAAGAAGGTACCTTTTAACCTGCTTACTAACTTGGACTGAAAATTGCTCCTGAATGTAGTTTTTAAATTAAAGGTAACATGGCAGGAAATTATAAAGAATCATGGCCAATGCATCTGCTGGAGGACATCAGGATTGACTTATTAGTGGCCAGCTTTAGCATTTATTAAGTGTTTATTGTGCCGGTAGAAAGCAACTCAAAGGCAGGGAGGTGCATCCTTGCCCATGAAAGCTTAAAAAAATCTAGTATGTCCTACTGCATGATTTATGAAACTAGTTTGCACACTAAATGGAAATACTCAGATACTCAACATATATAGGACATACAAAAAAGCCTGCGATTGCCAGGCATGGTGGCACTGCCTGTAATCCCAGCACTTGGGAGGCTGAGGCAGGAAGATTGTCATGGTTTGAGTCCAGCCCAGGCTACCTAAACAAATTCAACATCAGTCTACACTACAAAGCAAGATTCTGTCTGCAATTTAAAAAAAAGTGTATATACTGTATAATTCATCAGTAGATTGTGGGTCCTGGGAGGAGAACCAAGAAACCAATTTGCCCTTCCTGTGAGCTAATGGAGGTCCCAGAATGAGAATCATGAAAATTTGCATAAATTTTTGACTCATAGTTTAGGCAGTTCTATTCAGACCTTGGGCTTCTCTGTTCCTACAAAATCAGCTCTGGAAATGAATTCAAGAACATGTATTTCCCAGTAACTTGTATATACTTCCATTGCTTCCTAACGGAAGTCATCCTTGACAGACAAAGGAGGTTCTCATGCAAAGGTAAGATAGTCTTTTGTTAGGAGACATTATTTAGAATCTACGTTCCTTTTGGACTTGTCTGAGAATGGCTAAAATGGATGCCCAGAAATATTTAACTTTCACAGTTTGGTCATATTCTTCCATTGAGACTTTCATTCAGGTTTTTAAGCATCCTTATAAATGGTTTGTTCAAACATGATAAAGAAAATGTTTGAAAATAGACAAATGATCTAGTGTAGGCCAAAGCAGTTCACTGAGAAAAGGGCTAAAATTGTGGAGTTTTGAAAGCCATAACTAGAATCTAAAAGTTCTATTTCCCTTGGGAAAATTCCCTACTAACGCTGTCCCTGCGATTGCTTTCACTTTTAGAAGAAATGTAAATAGTCAAAAATGGAACCTCATTAATATGATGAAAATATTTCATGGTTGAATTAATAAGGTACTTCCCTGCTGAGTTTAAAGCACCAAGCTACTGAAAAGACAAAAAGTGCAACTGAAGTGCCAGCTTTTTCCTGGCCCTTGAAATGTGAAATTCTCATGGTACGTGGCTTTCATTCTTGGCTTCTGCCTCAGCCAGCTTTGCCAAAGCTAGCTCCATGGAAACAGATATTTAATCTGTGAAAATACTGGAAAAGCCACTACCAAAGTGTTCCTGCAAACTCTCATTTGTTGCACTTTCTAAGTAGGGTCCCCTACGTACTCAAGGGAGCAGACAATCATCCTACTTTAAAAATGGTTATCAGAGTAAAACCACAAGAGTCTCTCAGAAAACCATTTTTCTTCCTTTTATCTCTGTCCCTTCCTTCTTTTAATAGCTGTATAGGTTTGATACATGCTTTAAAAGAAAGATGCTGTCTTTGAGTACAACTAGGAAGCATGTCTGTGCAAACCATGATGGAGAACAGGGCTAGGATCTGCCTCACTGGCATCCAATATATCATCATGGTTACATACACACTCCGGCATTCAGATGCTTGAGCAGAATGGTTGGTGGACAGGTGTGCAAATGTGTGGGAGAGTTGAGTAGGAACCTCTCTCCCTTTTAAGTCAAAAAGTGTGTGTAGTATCTGGCATACCATAGGAGTTTCCCAGGGATTCAGAAACTTGTGCTTAAGATGAAAGTTAAGTAGACATAAAAGTAGTCTTCAAGCCAATTAGAGGATCATCTCTCTTTATTTCAGACAGTCTTGAATATTTTCAGATGACACAAATTTTAATAACTGTGTTTACCAAAGATAGATGGGTTAATTGATCTATTAGAAAGATAAAGAGCATGCTTGAGCAGACAAACTTTTGATCTCTATATCAACTAGGAGGTCTCCAAAGGTTCTATTCCACATGTATAAGCTAAGGTGGGAATTAACTTTGGAATGTAGTTAACCTGGGAATGTAGCCTATAAACATGGTCATTCATAAAAAGCTTTATAGTTCAAGAAAAGAGTAGGAATAGGAAAAGGAGTTATGATAAATCCATTCCATGGAAAATAGGAAAATGTAAAAACAAATTAATTTACATTTTAAAAGACTTAAAAAGCTATGAGAGCAGTAGTAACTGTTATACTAAACATTTTTAATGGAATGTTCCAATGTAATTGGGCAAAATATTCTATTTTTCTCCACAACTCACCACAGCCCATGGTCCCAACTCCTTATATTAGGCATAATTTTAAAATATAAGAAAAACCCATTGGATGAATAACTTACCTCGAAGACACCACTTTAAGTGCCAGTGTAATTTCTATTTCTTAAATCCTTATGTTGAAAACAAATGTCTTTTTAGATCCATAAGCTAGAACCCAGCATTCAAAAGGTCAGGAAAATGAACATTTTGAAATGAAAACCAAGAAAGCTCATTATCATATGATCTGAACTCTTCCCAGAAGTGCCTTTCCAGGAGAAAGATTCAGAAAACGTTTTTGGTAAAAATACTTGTTCACACACAGTCTCAAAGTGCCTCTCTACGAACAGCAACTTAACTGGTGTGAGCAAGTGGCAGTCTTGGGACTATAAAGTATGTTGTAACAGAAGAAGATGAGACTGACAGCTACAAAGTCTTCAGCATTTGTTTAGTACCATCCAAGGTAAAGGTGTTTTGATTTTAGCCAACTGATTATCTAATTACAAACCTCCTTAGAGTAGAAAAGGGCAAGTCATAAGCATTTTTTGTAACAAGAGTTCTAAAAAAATATCACTTAGAAACATCTAAGTTAACCCATTTCAGTCCATCAAGCCCTAAGATAATGTTCTCCTTTCCTGGGAATTTCTGCGTTATTCTCCAGTCCACTGCTAAAACTCTGCCCATATTTGAAGATTCTATTTTAACACAACCTTCCTTAATCCCAACATTGCCAGAGTGCTCTACATTTTTACTATAGTGGTGAATTCTTCTTTCTGCCTCAGCTACTAGTTTCTTTATTACATTGCAAGCTATCTGATTCAGTAAAAAATAAGCAATTCAGGAGAACATGTCTCCATCCTGCTAGATATTTCTACGTGCAGTCCTCACAGTATGGATGCTCACTAACTTTGCCTTGCTCCGTAACATGGCTTGTCCACAGGATTTTCCTATTAGGAAGGAGTTATCCCACATAGGTGAATGGGCCTAGAAAAACAGCTATTTGCTACCTGCCTTTTATTTTATTTATTATTATTATTATTATTATTATTATTATTTTAGTGGTACTGGGGATTCAATTCAGGGCCTTATGTGTGCTAGGCAAGCATTCTACCACTGAGCTGTATCTTCAGACCTCCCTAAATTTTAAATCAGTGAGTTTATTGGAACTTGATTCATCTAATTCAGTTATCTAGAATGTAAACACTTTCAGATAAAGTAAAAAAATAGTAAGTGAACTTGCAAAGTTGATGCTTAGATTGTGGAATATGGAAGTTCTACTAATGATTATGATAAGATCTTGCCCAAGAGATTCAAGAGGCTTCTAGAAGATATGCTGTGCTACTTGTTAAATGATTTCTTTCTTTAAGCATGTAAAGATAAAAGAAATTTCCCAAGATTGTACCTGCAGTATGACATGGGAGAGTTCAGCTTGAAAGAGAAGGATTTATGAAAGCTTTCTAAAAAAAATGTTTAAAATCTCAAACTACAGCTTACCAACTGGTAGGAAAACAGAGCAAGGTAAAACACAAAGGTCTTTCTTACATGCTGTAAAAATTACAGCATGTAATTAGTCATTTATAATAATTACAAACATTGTTAATATTAAACAGAAAAATAAAGGCAGTTTATTTTCATGTAAATGTTAGTCGTATTCATTTAAAGGATGGGGAAACAAACTAAAAATAGCTTTAGAAAATGAGAACGTGAAAAAATAAAATTCCTTTTGAGGGTGCTTGGCATGTAAGACTCCAGAAATCAATATTGATATGTATGCACAGGTATTTTCTGTTGTATACAGTGAGAGCAAGATGAGCACAGTTTTTGGTTTATTTTGTTTTCTATTACTTGCTTTCCAATACTTGTGACCTACTAGGAGAATAAGCAAGATAATTATAACATGGTAAAATGGTGGAAAGATATCTACATGGAAGAATTATGGGGGAGTCAAAGCACAGCAAATTTCTAATCTTGAAAGAAAAAGGAGACGTGAAAAAGGCTTCTTTGAGGAGGTAGAACCAAAACGAAAGAAGTCAGTGAGGTAATGAGCCATGAAGGCATTACAAACACAGATTAGAAAATGAATACGTGAGAGGGAAATGGGTGTGAGAAGGATGGGTTATTTATTGTAGCTGGAGAATAAAGGCTGAGACAAAGTATGGTAGGAGATGCCATCAAAGTGTGAATAGGAACCATATTTATTTGGGTCAGGTTTCTTTCACTCAAGTATCTGTATTCTTCTGGCAACAGAGAGGCATGCAAGAGTTTCAGGCAGGGGAGATTTCAATACCCTGAATTTTACATAGTTGATTTCAGTGGCAAGGAGGAGAATGAAAGTGACAACCTTGTGGTTGGGAAGTTATTTGCAACATAAAAGGAAATAGATACTGAAGGTCACTGAAAGAATTTGCTTAGCAAACTGAGCAAGAAAAACAAAAAAAAAACTAGCCATGTATTTGAAAGTGCAGGTGAGGAAGAGGGGGCATGTGTGGAATATCTATTGACTGAGTAGATATTACTGAGACTGATGAGACTTCTGAGGATATTACTGAGACTGAGACTTTTGAAAGAAAGCTGGGTGAACAATGAATGCAACTTTTGATCTAGTCAGAGTGAGCCTGCTGTGGGTCTGTCGAGACTGTCCAGGGTCTAGGCGAGGACTCTGAAGGCCTGGGGCACCTGTGAGCCACCATACATATTAAACAATTCAACAGTGTTCTGCTAATATTGAAGGGAAATGGAGAAGAAATGGAGAGGACTTAGCAAAAGCAAACAGAATGAAAAGTGAGCATCTAGAAAATAGACACCTGATGAATTCTGCCACTTAAGAAAGAAAAGAAAATGGAGCCCACAAAAGCCACAGTCAATCTGGAAGCAGGGAGAGGCTGAGGAAGGAGACATTTGAGAAGTCAACCTATGGAAGTGAAAAGGAGCTTTAAATAAGAAATATATCTGTATACATAGATAATTTTTGTGTGCCTATGTGGATCACAATATTAACTGAGCATAGGTCTACACTAACTTCTAAATCCCATTTAGTGATTAAATTTTAAAAAATTAATAAGAACAAATCAAAACCCTTGAACAAAATTTGATTTTACTGGTATTTCAAAAATAACAGTCATGATTGGTATTTCAAATATGTCTGGAAAAGAGGTAGCAGATGACCTCTGGTTTGAGGAGAAACAAGATTTAAAGAAAGAAATATATATATAACAACAATTAGCAGAGTTTTGAGGGAAAGGCTTGAAATACAAACAGAGTCAAAGGATAAACAAATAGAAGGGGATCCAGGGACATCCTGGTGGGGCGGAAACCCCAGGGCTTTTCCTGGGTGATACTCCCTTCCTGCTTACACTCTGCACTGAGGGGACCGCAGGGTTCAAGGTCACCACAGTGACAGGGCCCTGGGTCCTGGAGACAGGGTCACTCCTCTGTGTAACCTCTAAGGTCCTGAGCTGTCAACTCTTTGACACTGAAAATATATTCATGCATTAAGTGAGTTTATTATTTTTTATGTGACTCATTAATAGATAAATAATTCACCAAGAAGTTACCAATGAAAATCAAGACTAAAAAATAACAACTTCCTTATGGAAGCTTTACCATTTTAAAGAGGTGAAAATGTTAAAGTTGTTTTATAATTAATTTTAAAGGATGAAAATATAAAATTGTTCATACTTAAATGGATGGTGTGATATTTGATGCATATATACATTATGTAATGCTTAAACATAGTTGAACATATCTATCTCCTCAAAAATTTACCATTTCTTTAGGGTGAAAACATTAAAAATTCCTTTCTTCTAGCTCAAACAAAAACATACAGGATATTATGATTTTCTACAGCCATCCTACTGGGTAACAGCACACTGGAACTTCTTACTTCTCTCTAGCTATAATGTAGTGGACAAGCATTCACTAACTCCTGAACATTTCCTCTTCCAAGCTCTCTAGCTTCTGGTAATTATCACTCCATTTTCAACAGCCATGAGATCAATTTTTAAAAACTATTCTACATGAGAATGAGTTTGTGTAATATTTCCTTTTATACTTATTTCACTTAACATAATGTCCTCTAGTTCCATCTATGTAGCTGCCAACGAAAGGTTTTCATTCATTCTTATGGCTGAATAATATTCCAGTTTGTCAATGTAACATGTTTTCTGTACTCATTCATGGGCTGATGGAAAAGAATCGACTCCTCTCATCCATCTCTCTCCAATTTGTGAGTAACTACCCACAAGACCTATGGTTTATCTTCTCCTATTCACACCAGAGAGTACCATCTTGCTGTCTTGTCAGTGTCATTAATGCTGTCCCCTACTTTCCAAAGAAGTTCAAAAGATTTTTGTGCTCAGTTCTTTCTCAGTATACATCCATAAGAAATGAAATCAGTATGCTAAAGAGACACCTGCACTCTCATGTTCACTGCAACACTATTTATAATAACTAAGAAATTGAAACAACCTAAATGTAATAGTAAGAAAAAAGCAAGAACCTTATGGAAATGCGACAAAAACTCACACACACTTATTATGTGACAGACATTATATTACCCACTTAATTCCTAAACCAACTTCATAACATGGGTATTAATATATCCATCTTATTAGGATTCCAAGACACAGAAAGGTTAAATAACTTGCTCAAGATTATAAAGCTTATGAAGGGTAGAGCCAGGATTCAAATTCAGGCAGATTGGCTTTAAACGTTTCGTTTATAATCACTGAGCACTACAATAAAACATGAGCAGTCAACTCTAGAAAAGAAAATATAAGTGTGTCCACAATGTTAAAAAAAAGATGCTAAAAATTGTATATAAAGTAAATACAACTTAAAACTAGAGTGCGGTATATTATTTTCATTGTATGTCAAAGTTTTCTTATACACCTACACTGCCTTGGACGGACCTGCATGAGGATGGACCTGCAAGTAGGTTGGACCTTCATGAGGGTGGGAGTTTGGGTCTGAGGACCTAAGCATTTAGGTTAGGACTCTATGTATGGTATAACTGCTTATGAGGGCAATGGCCCTGGAAAAAAATGTGACACAGCTTGCCTTTTGTACTATTGCAAAAGCAATATTGCAGAAAATACATGGTCATGCCTCGCCTGGAGGGAAAGAAAATGCTTCTGTTCAGACCCACTTCTAAATTACTCTAGGAGCTGCAAATGTCTTTCTGAAATGAAATAATATTTCTGGAAAAAGGATTTAAAGTGTCGTCACTTGCCTGTCAGAATATGACAATGTGAAAACAGTCATTTTCACTTTTTCTGTCTAATATATATGTTGCTAAAGATGCTGAAGATAAAGCAGCATCTCTTCATTTTCATGTGTTGCTGGCGAGGCAATCATGAGGAAGGAGTCTGCTCATTTTACAGATCGCGCTGAAGTCACTGATCAAGGGAATTAAGTTTATGAGGGGAAAATGGGATACACAGAGAATTCAGGATCATTCTTAATGCAATGCCTCAATATTTGCTATCTTTTATTTACTCAGAACAGCTCACAAATGGGAAACTGTTTGATTTGTAATTATGCTCATTTTCCTCAGGATTAGATGGAAACCCAAGCAAGCAATAAAATGATAAGGAATAAGCAAGGAGGAATGCCACAGTAAGTACCAGAAAAAACCTAGTGCAAGAAAATGTGAGTAATTCGTGGTGTGGTTACCTACATCCCTCTTTATTAGATATTTGTAAGCTGCCTTCTTCAGCTTCTCTAACTCATGCTGGAGGTAAAACATTTCATTCTCGAGCACCCAAAACACGCTGTAAATAATATTTGTGACCAACAAAACTATACAGAAACGTGCAAAAGAGAGAGAGATAATAATCCTTTCTTTCAAACTTTGTCTCCTTGGTGTGAAGTATTTCAACAGTTTTTCATTGTTTCCAGGTAGTGTAGATATATTCATATATTACTGTTATTATTACTGTATATATTATTACTGTTACTGTTTTACAGAGCCAGCTCATAACCTGCATACCACCACCAAGTTGTTTTTTTGCATTTAACAACATGAACATTCTTCCACTTGAATATTAAACAGTATTGACTCAATATTTTTAAGAGATCCAAATTTTTCTGTAACTTGGATAAAACTAATGGATCTAAATATAACCCAAACTTTTTGTTTTCCTATTATTTTAAAAGTTGTTGCTTTAAAGATTCATATACATGCATTCATTTTTCTCTGGAAAACACTCTCTTAAGTGTGACTAGGAGATCAAATTTTAGTAGTGTTTGGTGAGTTGTCTAAGAATAAACCACACACAATTTCAGAGGCAAGATAGGAGGACGCATTCGGGTGTTGTGTATAGAACAGCACTAGGATTTTCACTCGCTTTGTTTTGTCAGGGAGGGAATAAGTGGTATTGCATTGCGGCTTTTTGTTTCTATTACTTCTGAGGGATTATTTTTCATGAGTCTTATTGTTCATTTCAAATTTTGTTTCTGTGAATAACCTGCATATTTGGTTTGTCTATTGGCTTAGTGGTCAAACTGCAGGTGCTGTTTGCATCTAAAAGTGTTGACTTTTGAGCTGCAATTCATTACATTTTTTTTGCATTTGCTTATATTGATTTTAGTGATACCTAGCATTGTTTTTCTTTCAACTGTGTATGTCTATACATTTCCTTATGGCTTCTGCACTTTTGACTTGTCTTAAAGCTCTACTTCAAAAAGTTATGAAGAAAACTATGAACTGGGACACAGACTAGATGAGCAGATAATTTAGTGAGACTATTATTTGATATAGTAAGAGAGGCTTGGGGATTTAGCTCAGTGGCAAAAGCACCTGCTGGGCCCTGAGTTTGATCCCTGGTACAAAAAAAAAGAATTGGTGAGTAATAGAAATAGCAATATAATAATTATTTGATTAAACTTTAATAAGGAGAGGAATGGAAAAGTTTAGTAGAAATTCAAACTAAGTGGAGTGGTGTAAAAAGAAGGAAAAAGATATTTACAACTCACATTAAACTGAGAGGGAAAGATGAGCTACGTGACCACAATCAATAGGTGTAGGAGCAAAGCCAGAGTAGCTAATGGGAGGATTTCATAAGCCAGAAGAAGAAAAATCAATAAAATTACCCAGACTAAAGCAAGAAGAGAAAGGAAGTGGTTAAAAATATAGAAAACTGCTTGAATTATAAGAAACATGGATAAAATACCCATTATATGTGAGTTGAGTCCCAGAATTGAGGGTAAAAATGGAGGGAATTAATATTGAAGACAGTGACTAAAAGATTCCTCGAGGTAACAAAAGACACTGGGGTACAAATTTAAGAATTGATACAAGCCCCATATAAAATAGAAACAAAAGTAATCCACATCTAGGCACTTCAAAGTAAGAGTGATAAAATACAAAGAAAAAGAAATTTGAATGCAGCAAGGGTGGCAAGAAGTGATGGTTTGTAAAGAACAATAAAACCGAGTTCTCACAATCAAAGAAATGATGTCATTTAATCTAGACATTCTGCCACACCCTAGACCATGCTGAGAAAAAGAGGACTGGCAAAGTTGAGTTCTATAATGAGCAAAACCTGTTCTAATTCACGGCAAAATAAAGACCTAGGGTAACAAAAACTGAGAAAACGCGATTTTATAAAGGAAATTGTTCAGGAATAGGCAATGGGAAGCCCAGTGAAATCATGGGAATAAAAAAAGCAATAAACAGAAAGAAACATTATATGGAAATAAATATGCAAAATGAACACAGTATGAACAGAACATCTACAAAATGATATCTTATTGGTTTTATAAACATGCATACAGAAAATAGGGAAAACAACACAAGAGACAAGGATAAATGTAGAGTTGAAATGTTCTAAGTTTTTTGCCTTTGCAAGAAGTTTAAATGATTGTTTTAGACTATTTGAGTACAAAAGGTTACGTTGTAATCACCAAAATAATTCGAAAGAATGAATAAGTGACAAGCTTATAAAAGGGAATGATGAAGTAACAATTCTTAATTAGTCCAAATGAAAGCCAGAACAGCAAAAAATTGGAATATAGAACAAATGGGATAATGGAATAATAAGAAGACTGGTTTAAGTCCAAATGTATCTGATTTATATTGGATATAAAATAAATATTACAATTAAAAGATAAAGATAGGATGAAAACAAAATGCAACTCTGTATGTCTTTTATGGAACACATATTTTAATTATAAAGTCATGAATTTGAAATAGGATAGAATAAGATATACTCAGAAAAATGATAATCACAAAAATCTGATGTAGATATATTAATATCAGTGGGAGCTAATTTTTAAAGCAAAACATCACTAAATATAAAGTAGGATGCTTAATGATTAAAAACAATGCTCAGAAATTTACCAGTGGAACTAAGTATATTAATAAACCAAAGGAGAAAAGCTGATCATATCAATAGATACTGAAAGAACTTTAATTGTTGGTAATTAAAAACAATTAGGTAATATACAAATACAAATTCCATATGATGCAGCTATGAAAAAGCAAATTCTGCCACTTGTGATAATATGAGTGAAGGTAAAGGCATTGTGCTAAGTAAGCTAGAGAAAGATACATACTGTATGATTTCACTTACATGTAGAATCTACCAGCCGAAGCACAGAATGGCAGTTACCTAGGGCAAAGGGAGATGTGCGGCTAAGATAAAAACTTTCAGGCACACAATATAAGTACGTCCAGAGGGCTTAACGCACAGCATGGTGACTGTAGTTGTTAATACTAAATTGTATTTTTGCAATTTGCTTTAATGTTCTCACCATGAAGCAATAGGTAACTGGATGAGATGATGGGGAAATTAACTAATTAGATTGTGATAATCATTTCACAAAGATATGTATATCAAAGCATCCATTGTGCACCTTAAAAATCAAACAATTTTCTTAGTCAGTTATATACCAGAAAATCTGGAAGTTTTTAAAAATTCAGCTGGCCTAGAGATCTAAGTTGAAAACACACACTCACAGAACAGACAAAACCAAAAAGCAAAACCCCAAGTGACAAACACTGTGTTTTCCCAAAAATAATACCTAATTGGAAAATAATCAGTCTTGCAAACTAAAGACCAAGGATGCCAGCCCCATTCTGCCTTACCTATCTTACAGAGCAGCCCCTGAGCCAGAGAATGGTAATGGCAGGTGAGGCAAGGCCGGGCTGAGTGGTGTTGGCATTTTTGATCTCTAGTTTTCAAGGATAAATATTTTCTGGTTAGGTCTTATTTTCAGAGAAAGAGGTCAGACGAAACTATAAGAAGGAAGCTTGGGAAAATATTTGTGTTTAGCATATTTAGGGCTCTCACGCTGCTCCCTCCTTACCTATGCAACTCACAGAATTCTAGAATAAAGGCTATGTAAGTTTTTCTTACATGTTTCCACAACAGCTTTCCCATAGCACTGTGTGAAAGATTTTTGAATGCATACCTTATTCATCAGATTTGCTTTAACAAAGGAAAGCTTTAGTACATTCAGTGCCGAAGACATAACAGATATGCAATACGATCTTTTGGCCAAATAGATGATTGATGACCCTTGGCCAGCACTGCCACAAACATTCAGCCAGCCAGAAAGACCCAGAGGTAGACTGCCTTATTGGGTAGTATATCACCCATGAGCTTTGGAGTCAGACTGACCTGGATTGACTCCTGTTTGCAAATGGTGTCATCTTCTGCGACTTACTTTTCTGCAGCTGATTTTCAGTAAGATGTTTGGGACACTATGGGGTCTGTCCTCAATGTTCAGAAGCTGTTAGATTTTACTAATGCTACTATTACGAAGCTGCACTAAGGTGGATAACTTGCTGAAGCTGAGGTGAAAGAAAAATGCTTGACCTTCCCAGTTTCTACCTCATCAATGGGATAGTTCACTGGGATAAAAGTTGAACACCTTCACTGAGCACTTTGCTGCTTCATTTGCAGTATATGTGACCCTCTTTGGCTATCATATATCCCTCTCTGACAGTGTGTTTCAATGGTCCTTGCCCCTGGCTGTGCCTTACAATCACTTGGCCCTACACTGAACCAATTAGAATGTTCTTTGGGGGTGGGGGAGTTGGTGTGCAGCTGGGACTGAGAACTGCTGTCCCCAGTAAGGACCTAGATCACAAGCATTTTCTTGGCAAAAACAGATAAACAAACAAACACTCCTAATTTTGGCCAGGTATGATGGTACACACCTGTGATCTCAGCTCTCTTGGAGGCCAAGGCAGGAGCAGAACTTATAAAACTTAGGAAGACCCTGTAGCCAAACAAAAATAATAAAAAAGAGAACTGAGGTTTAATCCCTAGTACTGTGCCAAAAAAAAAAAAAAAAGTTTCTTAAAGAAGCAATAAATTCAGCAGAACAGGCAAGGTTTGGAGCCAGAAACCTACAGTTCTGGCCCTGATTCAAGCTGGAGGTGTGACCCAGCAACCACACGACCTGTATCCTTAGATTCCCAAACAGATCAAACAAGCACAATAGAATCTTCTGTTCTCTCCACCTCAAACCATAATGTGAAGTTCAAAAACAGTTGGAAAACAGTTAAGACTTCTTAAAAATTTGGAATAGGATTACTAAGTATTACTATTTTTTGTTCTGCTCATAATTAGAAAATTCTCACTGCCCAGGTGACTAGATGTGGAGCTTTGCACAACTCATTTTACTTTTTTCAGATCCCAATTTCTTCATCTATAACAGGCAAAACCCACTCTGCTGATTGCTGGTTCTCGTTGTTAGCAAGAAAGGAAGCCATGGAGACTGAACACAAGATGTTACATGGCTATGTTGGTTATTTTGTTTGGTATTGCTTTAATAAAGCTGTGAGTAGTGACACATAATTTATTGAATTTGATCTTGTTAGCAAGTTTCATAGTCTGTCATGGAAGTATGTGCTGATAGTCACTCAACCTTAAGTAAACAGAGAATTTTTGCCTGAAAAGCTTTGATTATTTGCAAGAGGTCTCAGGGAACTTCTGGTTAAAATCAAGCCTGCCAAGGTGACAGGTACAACTGTTATGCAGGAATTGCCCCTTTCACTTCCATCGCCTGGGCTTTCCTGACTGTTAAGTGTGTGATAGATCAATACTACAAAAATTTACCCACTGAGGTAGGTTGAAATCCTTTGGTATGTGGCATCAAAATGGGACAAAGAGGCCCAGAGGCATAGGCAGGCTGAAATGCCTGGACTCCAAACAAGTTGTCACTTAACCTCTGTCACTATGTTCTCCTGAGCTGCAGTACCCGGTATCTCTCTAAACTCCAGACATCTATGCTCTAGAGTACAAGCATCTGTGCCCAAATACTGACCCTGAGCCCCGTGATCATAAGAGTTGTTTGTGGGACACCGAGCATTTAGACTAGTGAAAATGAAAGTGAGAGAAGGGGAAATTAGCATAGTTATGACTGATTTTGCATCTACTGGTGTTTTTATTTTTACCTTTTTCAAAGTGATACAAATGTATGCTGTCAGCCAGGACATAAACAGATTTTCCTTTCATAAGGCAAATCTGATAATTACTATTGTTGGGACATATTTTGCAACACACAAAACAATAGATTCGGGATGTCAGGTTTCAGTGCAGCAAAACAGAACAAGTCTCCTGGGAAAGCATGAACTGTCACTCCAAATGAGACTCTGACAGATGTTCCTGCTTACCTACAGATATGGTCCAAACAGCAATGATTTTCAGAAACGCCTTAGTTCTGGAGTTGAAGCGGCTGTGGTGGATGGGGTTCTGGATGGCAACATAGCGGTCCAGTGAAATGGCACAGAGGTGCATGATGGAGGCCGTGGAGAAGAGTACGTCCAGGTAAATCCAGACTGCACAGAGCTTGCTAGGCAGAGGCCACCGGTACCCTACAACACAGAAGCTTAGCATCAGTAAGCCACTTGATGCATCCTGGGGCATGTGAATTGTGCTCTGGGACAGAAGTTTCCTTTGTGGGGACAGGCACAGGTGACTGCAAAGGGCAATGCAAAAAGTTTTCAACATCAGGACAAATTCTAATAGCAAATGCACTTAACTATTGCACCGATTGATGAATACAAGGTCTGAGTTTTTCTGGGATTGTATTACTGTTATGTGACAAACTCAAACTGTCCCTCTTCAGGGGTTCTGTCTCACTTTCCCACCACTTAGTAAAACTATTTAAAAATGACTTATGGCTCACAGTTGTGAGGTGCTTTGAGCTACTTTGTGGGAGGACCTCTCAAATTGTACTGTCATTATTTATTCACATATTTCCCTCCCAAATTTTAGCTCCTAAGGAGAGTTCCAACATAGTCATTATTACAACCAACTGGTCTGGCATAATGATGCCAATACATGGTATTGGTACAAATGGCTAAATGATTAACAATCCAGAATAGGAGTAAGTCTTTACTTGTAAAAATGAAAAACAGTTACCCAATGGTGCTTTGAGTGTTAATCTCAAATTTGGAGTGTGTGGGAAAATTGGAAAAAAAAGGTGAAGACACGATAGGCAGCTGGTCCATGGACCACACTTAGGTGGCGGTTCTCACTCTGACCTGCACATAGAATCCACTGGAGAGCTGTAGAGACCAGGCCAAACCGCCCAATGAAATCATTCTCAGGTGTATGACTGGCAGGAAAATGGGTTTTAAAACTCCCTGAAGATTCCAATACATAAGAAGCACGGCAGTTCCCCTGCTGTATTAGGAAGATAGAAGACACCTTGTGGACCTCAGCAAAGCGTCCCCCCTTGTGTATTTGGGAAGGGATCCAACGGTTCTGTAAACTGCTCAATAGTTTTAATAGCAGCATAAGCAATGGGGCCTGCGTATAAGACGGCAAATTATAAAGATCACTCTTTACAATATCACGGACTCCAAAGCTGCACAAGCTCCACAAGTGAACGAACTCTGACTACCAAGACGCCACTGGGGATAATTAGAAAAGGAAAGAGTGCAGACAGCACCCTCATTTAGAACCTCTCACTTGCATTGTTTGCAAAGTGCTTGAGCTGAAAAGAACGCGTTTTCTTTAGCAGCGCCTGAGGGGAAGTCGGCTCAGCCTGTTCGGAGCTGATGTTGGTTCTTGGAAGGGTTTTCTCTGGAAGGAAGCAGCCGCGGACCTTAGTCCGGGTTTCTGCGGTGTGGATAAGGAGTGCACGTTTCCTTGGACAAGACCGCTGGGGGGCACCCGGCAAGTTTAGGGAGGCTGGAGGATCTGCCAGGGCGGGTGCGGAAGGACGTCTGGGCGAGCGGCTGCCACCAGGGGGCGCCCTTACACCCCGAGCTAGTGACGCCAACCGGTGGTCCTTCGTAACCGGCCAGGGCCTGCCCCACCCGTCTGCGGGGGTCACCCCTCCGACCTGCAGACTTTCGGCTCCTGCACTGTCACCTTCCACACCTGGAATTTGCGTCGAAGGGCGGGCAGGGTTTTTAGGAAGTGAAAAACCTCTCCAGAATTCCTGAGAAATGACACGCACATTTGATAAAATTATTCCCGTGCGATATTTGAATGGTCATGCGCGGGGGCGGGGTGGGGCTTAGCTTTGCAGGAACATTAGCGACCCTCTGCAGAGCGATGCCCGCCCTGCCTCCCTCGCCTTCTTCCTCCTCCTTCTTAAGGGATGGGTGAATTTTACTTTTTTTAAGCCTCTAAAATTTGGCCAGAAAATCCTTTGTGAAAGACAGCTGTCACTCAGCTTGTCTCCAGGCTCTGTGTAAGTGACTGATGACCCAAGTCAGCAGTCTCAACCTTCTCTCCTTCACTCTCTGTTTAAAGAGAAATTTGTCTATGTGACTTATAATTTGGAAAAAAAATTTTTTTCATTCTGCTGCCTTCCAGTGTTTGCTGATCTGCTGAGATGTTTAACTGTGTCAAACTCTGTTGACAAGAAAACAAGATGAATCTCCTTCCATTTGTTTTCTGCCCTCCTCCAAACCAGACTGGAGGAGTTTATGCATATGCATTTTTAACGAGTTTAGGGTATAATTCAAAGACACATTTCCAAATTAGCTTCTCCGGGGCAGGGAACAACTAAAACCAGAGTAACTCATTTATTCTAATGGAGACTGAATATTTTAACGTTAAACTCACTCCACTAATGCTCTCTCTGCAAATAAATGTTCCACAATAATTGAGGTTTTACCACCCCATTAAAAGTGCTGGCAACTGTGACAAAGATAAAACTCTTCTGTCCTAAGGCTGGAATATTTGGGTGAGAACATAAAGGAGCCAAAATCAAGCAGATTCAGAGTGATGGGTAAATTGCTGCTGAGTAACTGTGTTGGGTTATTTGTAATCATTTATGCATAAAGTGTACACTCAAGCACACAACTTTATAATTCTCTCTACCTATCTGGTTTAAAGCTCAAAACTAATAATTTCAGATAATAGGTTTCTAATGTTTTTTTCAAGGGAAGCATCATTTTCAGAGTTGAACCTAAGTAATATAATGTGGTGGGTTCTAGAAAATAAAAAACAGCCTCCTGTTACAGTTGAACCCCTTGCCCGACTCTGCTAAGGGCATGCACATGCTCTTCGGGAGCAGCCTGAGCGCAGCTAGGAAAGGAATACCACTCACCATACAGGATGGTTAGCATGGACACAGGCATGACCAGGAAACCCAGCAGCATATCAGCTATGGCAAGGGACATCAGGAAATAGTTGGTGGCGTTCTGCAGCTTTTTCTCTAGGGACACTGCCATGATGACGAGTATGTTTCCAGCAATGGTGAGAATAATCACTACAGTTGTCAGTAAAGCAGACCAGTTTTTTTCCTGGAGATGAAGTAAGGAGAAACATGTTGGGGGGAGGCACCCTTCACAGGAAAGGTTGGTTCGATTTTCAGAGTCTATAGTCCAGTTCAGTGCATCAGACATATTCGCTTCTCCTGAGTGAAAGGCATTGTGGAGCCTCGTGTCATCATTTAACTGCATTAAGGAGTTTGGAGTTGAACTCAAAGAAGTGTTTTCTTCACAAAGAATATCCATGTCTATGCCAGAACTTGTTACAGATGAAGTGTTGAAGGACTCACAAGTGACAGCCTCTGTTCACCATTCATTTTTGTGTCCCCACGCTCTACTGTGCGGAAGCTGGTGTACATATGGGGTTCCTTTGGCTGGTTTTTTTCTCTCCCATTATTATAACAATAGTTAAAGAACTGTGATGGCTCTTTATATTTTCTCCCTTCACAATTTCATTCCATTCTTGAGTTGTAATTTTTTTTTCAGCAAAGCAAGGCTTCTCCCCTCCTCCCCCAAAAGCAACCAGAATGGACTTTTACCACAGCAGGCGCAAAGTTCTGAGAATTTAGGAACACAAATGTGATCCTGGCCAAAGAATAAAAGTTTGTAACTACGAGCACTCTTGCTTAGCTCTCTCTCCTTCAGTTAGAGATGCTGATCACACAAATTGAGCCAGTGTTAAAACGGCATGCGGTCCAGAGCAGTGGGGACGTACGGGGTTGACATGAAGACAGTCAGTTAAATATGTGTCCGGTGTTAATCCTCTGGAAGCTGGGCACACTGTATGTTACAGTTCCCCATCAGTCTTAGTCTGAGATGCTGCAGCAATTGCTGTCAGAAATTTCAACTTGTATTATGATGCTTAGTAAACACAAGGAAAAAGAAAAAGTCCTGAGGATTAGTAGGTAACTTTCCACCCCAGAAATTCTCATGGAAATGAATCCATTTCGGCCAAGCATGATTACAGACCAGAAAGAAAAGGAAAAAGAAAAATCACACAGCAAGAAAATATAGTAGCATGAAAACTTACGCTTGTCCCCAAGATCCGTGAAGCAGGCGCGCTTGGCTATTCTGTGACTGGCCCCATCTCACATGGTCATTAAGCCAGTGCCCAGACCCCTCTCCTTGGGCTTTCAGCAGCACAATGAGATAGTAATTTGATTGCTGTTTTTGCTGACTTCGAAAACTGCATGCAAGAGTGCAGCCAGTTCCAGCCTGTGAGGTCCGCCTTGGCTCCCTCTGCCACCGCTCAGCGTGGGTACTTCCTCCCGTGCGGCTCGGCGCCTCGGCAGGCACACGCTGAGAAATCATTCACCAGCCCTTCTCAAAGTCACACAAAAGAATCACACGAGAAAGTAGGAAGAGCAGTCTGCTCGGGCTCCTGGTTACCACGGGGACGGAGCGGCTCTCCAGCTGCCTTGTGCACTTCCCTCTGTCTGTGTCAGACCTCCCTCTGTCTGTGTGTCATCACCGCAAGGTAGCAACAGCCAGGGAGGCGGACCAAACGGGCTTTTGTTTCTTTCTGTTACCATTGAGAAATTTTCCTTTGCTTTAAAGAGAAGTGGGAGAACTATCCTTTCATGCAGATTCCTGATGAGGAAGGTAGTCTTCATGGTGGTAATTTGCTAAATTGAAGAGAAAAGAGTGACCAGAGTGTAAATAAGGCTGGAAACAGTGTGTCCTGAGAACTGGAAGCATACAGTTCTTCTATGCATAGCCAACAGTGTGACGTCTAAAATGAGCTAAGTGACCAGGAAACGAGTGGCAGTAACTGCTAAACTATCTGCACTATTTCCATTTACTGTTAAATATATACAACAAGCTTATTTTTTTCTCCAACAGAAACATACTACCCAGAAGTAACCCAAAGCTTTATATAAGGTAGATGATGAGTTGGTTTTTCAGAAACAACACTAAATAACACTGCTTCATGTGGAGAAGAAGCCTTTCTCAAGAAGTCTTTTAAGGAAGGTAGATGTGTGTCATTTTTACAGAAGAGAAAATAGATTATTTCTGGAATGTTGGGGGGTTTTTGAGATTCCTGCTTATTATCTTCTTTTATTCTTTACATTCTTTCATAGACATTTCAACCACTCACAGGCCTTCAAAATGTTGTGGCCAAATCTGTAACTTCATGGCAGATTATTTCCATGAGTTCTGAACTACTGGATTCTCCCCTTTATAACCTTGCTGACCTTGACCTTTGCATTTTCTGAATTTTCTGTCATTCCCCATCTCCCATCTGTCTCAGGGCTTATTCCCACTCATTCTGCTGTTCCCAGAGTCACCATCTCTTCAGACACTTGGCTACAATCCAGTACCCTTCCTTTCCTGTCTCCGCCAGACCGCACTTAGTCTCCAGTGCCACCTCTGTGTACATATTTCTCAAATCTCCTTGGCTCCAGCCCACAGCTAGATGTTCTCTGGTTGAGGGCCGCTTCATCTGCCTCCTGGGTGGGTGCCTTACTCTCCCCCTCACTGCCTTGTCACTATTCTCCTGTCCCTGCGCACCAAATATGTGTACCCTGTAGTGTGCAGCTGAGGACACACGCATGGGAATCACAGTTCCTTAGTTTTGAGTCCCAGCTCTGTAACTCAGAAAGTGAAAGCCTTGAGCAGCCAGAGGCTTCCTCTTCAATTCGGTGTTCTCCCTGTACTAGAGGCAATGGTGGTACCTTCCTTATGAGGTCATAGCGAAGCTGAAATCTGATAATTTACTTATTTAGCTCATGTCTGTTGTACAGGATGTCTAGTACGTGTTAGCCATTTTGCTCATTAATATTCTTACTGATGTAACAAAATTGGCACCTCCTCCTTGTCTGGATTCCTTCAGCCTCTTCCTGTGGGGTATATGACTTTTCTCAGTTTGCTCTTCACCCAGTGCCCCTACTTTCCAGGCCTGCACTGTCCCCATGAGCAACCTCTGTGCAGGTTGCACTTGAATGTATTTGACCGATTTTGTGACTGACTGTCCTTACAGTTCCCTGTGTCTGGAATGCTCTCACCACCTTTCTCTTTGTGTCCATCTGTGAAAATCCTGGTCAGTTTTGATGCTCAGTTCCAAAGTTATTGCCTCTGAGAACTCCTGGCCTGCCTCTTATGATTCGTGTGAACTTGCTTAAATTCTTTAATCTCTAACTTTCAGTTTCCTTGTCTATAAATAAGAAATATTACCTCAGAGGATTGATTCAGTAGCACAGTAAATTTATATATGTGCTAGTATATGTAAGCACGCACTAAAGGTTAGTTGCTATTATTCTTATTTTTGTTATTAAGTTTACTGTGGTCCTTTTTCCTCAGTAGATGCAGATACTATAACATCTTCTTCAGCCTTCCCTTTCAATACTCATCATGTTGTGTGCAAGCTCCATAAACATGAGAATTGTCTGTCTTCTTCAGGATTGGTCATGTGGTTGGTGCTTAAATGTACTGAATGGATATGTGGCTGATTCATACTTACCTATTTAACTGTCTGTCTTCTCTTAACAAGAGTGCAGTTCTCATAATGAAAGATTTTCAGCAGCTGTGTTTTGATTTAATTATTAATGTATATTAAAATGAGAATTAGGGAGAGACCTACAAACTAATTTTTTTCATTACTTTGCCCAATGCAATGCTATTTTAATTTAATTAAAATGGGCAATAGACAATTTTATTTAAAAGCTCCAGATTGGGGAAGTTACTCTAAACCTTCTTAATGTTAAATTTTGTGTTACGAATTTCTGTTCTCCTAGATGAAGTCTAATTTTCTTAGACCATTATGAACAGTTGGGCTTCTAGTCACAGTGAAACTGGTCAGAGAATTTCCTAGCATGTAATTTACACAATCGATCTTTGTTCTGTTTGTGTTTTTTAAGATTAGCTTTTCAGGATAGTGCTAATGCTAACCTCCATTCAGTTGATTTTATCTGATTTGGTTCTGAATTGGTAGCACAGACCACTTTTTTCCATGTACTTTCTTAAGAATATGGCTCTGTGATTTCTGCTAACCACAGTTTACTAATAGTATGAGAATGAGAAAAAAAAATATCCAGAGGATTTTCTGAATAACATTTAACACATCACTTCCTTTGGATGGTTCTATTTTCAGGATTGGAATAACTCCGTTCTTCTAACTGAATATCTGGAGTATACAATGCTTTAACTGACTTGTATTAAAATACATTAGTTAATGATTACCACCTATTTTAAAAATTTTCACACAATGATGTTTAGTTTAAAAATGATTATGAATTTAACAGAAAATTGTAATTATTGAGTGCTGTGTCAAACACTGTTCCATGAAGTTGGACTTCATGAATGAATAAATAAATTAAGATTCCTACCTTAATTTATTTATTCATTCAGGAAATAGTTGGTTGTAACATAGATGAGTATAAGGTTTAGGCAAGAGATATAAAGTTGGTAGTTAGTGGTGTTTTGGTAGTATTTAAAATATGATCCTGAATGAAATATTTAACCAAGTGAGTAGAGACTGAGAAGAGAAGAGGAAGGAGCCTGAGTCATTCTAATATTTTTGGTGAGAGAGGTGTGGAAGAATTAAAAAGCAGTACTGAGAAGCCAGGTGAAGGAAGGTTTATAAAGGAGAGAAAGTGCCAGGTTAAATGTTTCTGATAAATTGAATATAATGAGGGCTCAGTTGATTATAATGCAGATTGAAGACCATCCAATTGATCCAAATGGTAGCCTTTTATGATCTTGATAGGAATTGCTCCATGGAGTGGTTGGAGTGAAAGAAAACTCAATTAAATGGGTTCAAAAGAAAATGAGAAAGAGAAGAACTGATGATGCACATAAACAACTCCTGTGAGAGTAAGTGGAAAAGAAGCAGAAAAATGCAGTGATATTTGGAGGGAGAAGAGGCAAACAGCAGGTTAGACTGTGCTCTGGTGGCAATGAGGTTAGTTGTGAGGATTAGTGGGGGTGGGCAGGAAGGATTGGTGGTGATGGGGTGCAGAGTGAGGGTTGAGAGGTTATGGAGCATAATTGAGGTTTTCTAGACCATAGCAAATTCTACTAGTTGACTGAAGTTTAGCTATTACATGTGGCAGAAATCCTAGGATAATAGTGTACGACAGCGGAAGTTTCTTCTTTTTTCATATAGATGAAGTCTACTTGGAGTCAGTCTGAGGCTGACATCATTGTCAACAGAGACTTTGACTCTTTGTCCTGCTGCTCGGCCATCTTTTTCAGTGAAGTTCTGTGATGCTATGAAGATGTTCGGGCTGCAGGCATCTTTCTACATTTCAGCTCTGAGGAACAGATGAAGTTTCTTCTCCTTCTTTAATATGACACTTCTTTTTCTCATTGGCCAGAATTTGAAAACATAACCTACTTTGGAAGACAAGGGGTCTGAAAATGTAGTTTTTAATCCAACTGGTGCTGTGTTCAGCTATGCAACAGACACTTTAGTACTAAGTTGGTAAGAGAAGATAGAAATTGGGAGATAATTGTCAGGTTCAGCTACTGAAATTATCTAACTGAAATTATCTGAAGGCAGTTGGATATATGACAAGTAGGTACAGAAGAAGTCAGAGCAGGAGGTACACATTTTACAGTCAGAAATCTGCATAGTTAGTGTTTAAAGTTATATGAATTAATTTTCTATTACCACCATAACAAGTTACCATACATAAGCTTAGTTACTTAAAACAAAAAATAACAGTAATTGTATCATTTAAGAGTTCCATGTGGATGTCAATGCCTGCAGAGCGCCTTTATGTTTAAAGATCACCTAATTCTCCCTTCCACCTTCTAAACTCCATCCACATTTTTTAACTTACGGCCTATACCTCCATCTCTAAAGAACTTTTCATGCTGGTTCTCTATGATGCAAAATGTTCCCTGCTTTTAAGCACTCATAGATTACATTGAATCCCCATTTGAAAATTCAGGATACTCTCTCCATCTCAAGATCTGTTGTAGTCAGGCTTTGTAAGTGAGACAATTACATACAGGACACATAATTTATAGTAGTATTTTATACTACTATAAATTATGTGTCAAATATAAAAGAGTCAAATATAAAAGAAACAGTGCCAGAAATCTGTCCACACACTAAGACCCAAAGAATCCAGCTGTGGGCCTAGATCCCATGGCATCATCCTTCAGGAGTCCAGCTGAAGACCTAGAGCCCATGGTAATGCACTGCATGAGTCCAGCTGGTTGCCTAGAGCCCACAACAATATCTCATGCAAGCCTGTTTCACGGATCTACACTAAGAAGGCCCAAAGGTCAGCGGTGGAAGCTAGAAAGTCTATAGCAGGGGTATGAAGGATCTGTACCAGTAGTTTGAGGCTTCTACACTGGAGCCAAGAAGCAACACTCAAAATAGGGACCAGGGCTCCCCCCAAAAGTACCACAGCCATCCTCAGCAACAATTAGGTCCCAAGCTCCTTGGATGATGAGAACAGCCGAGTTCATTCAGGAAACCAGCTTGACTAGCTTCTGCTGGAGATTGAACAGCACACCAATTCACCTCCAGAGCCAGAAAGCAATGCTCACAGTAAAGACCAGAGCGCCCCCAAAGTGAGCCTCAGACATTCTCAGTGACAACAAGGTCCCAAGCTCCTCTGACGATGAGAACAGTCAAGTTCATATCAGAAAAGGAGCTCACAAACTCCTCCAGGAGAGCTAACAGCAACAGAAGAACCAACAACCCCACGGAGAACCAACAACAGTACCTCTTCCTCTCCATGTCTCCTTTTTGTCTTGGCAACAATCCTCAGGTGGGCCATCCATGCTCAGCATTTGCCGATTCAGTTCACATAGTATTACAAATTGACCACCAGTTATCAAGCCTCCACAAGGTCCTTAAGTTTAACCACATCTTCAAAGTCATTTGAAAGTAATATATTTACAGATTTGAAGGATTAGGGAATCTTTTCAGACCATTATGCTACCATTTACTTTAAAAAAAATCCAAGAGTTTCATATAGAAGGACAGAGGGCCTGAGGAAAGCTTTGCAGCATTTCAGCACTAAATTTTACAGATGTAGTAGGGAAAGAGGATTCAACAAAATGTTACTTGCAGCTCATGAAAGAGGATTTAACCTTGTGATATTAATTTTACACTTGCAAGAAAGACCCTATTGGAACCTACATGGTCACATGGCCCCGTCTAACCAGCCAGTAGCTAGGCTCATTGAATACTTGAATTGGTCAATCTGTGTCACCTGCCCATCTCTATGTGAGGGGTCAGAAGAACACCATCAGCCAGATTCACTGGGACTATAGGATGGACCCTTCTCCCAAATATAGATCTCTGCCCAATGATGATCCTCTACTCTATTAATGGAAGGTGCTACTTGGGTTATCATCTATTTTTTTGTTTCTAGGATTTATTTGGACACATTGGCTCAGATGCCTAAGTCTTGCCTAGATTCTTTCGGAGGCCTTGTCTTTAATTCCGATAATGGGGACGTCCATTCTTATTCTGGTAAAGAGCACCTCAGTCAGTCAGTGACCTAACAGGGTATTCCTGAAATAATTTTACAAGACATGACCAAGGTTTGGGGGAAATGAATGTATTATCACTTTGATTGTCATTATAGAGCAAGATAATAACTTTTCTCATTAGAAAGCACAATTATTTGAGGCAAAACATTTCTGCTAATCTTAAAAAATTACTCTCAAAAAATTATGATGAAGATGTCTCATAGTTGAGTCATAAACATATTTTGTTAGGGCTCCAAATTTTGTTTTTGCTGTGTTCAAAGGGACATTTGAGGAAAATTTATTCTTATTTGTAAGTGGGACATAGAGTGAACTGGATTGGACCACTTACATTGTGATGGTCCTGTAGACTGATTAGAACCATGTTTAAAAATTCTGGTGGCACTCCCCTCTGAGCCCCACTCTTTTTCTCACTTAGTGCTGTGGGAGATGAAGAAACTGATAAATTACTTTCCAAGTGAAAGGAACTTTTTAGATAAGTTTTAGCAAACAAGCACTATGAGAAAAGCAGCCTATTGGAAGAAAGAAATATAAACAGGAAAATAATGAGAGTGCATTATTCAGAGGTTAGGTCTTTAACTTCTTGGATTCTTTTGTTAGAGTTCTCATTCCTTTATGGTGAGTAGCAGCATAAATGACAGTATGATGAGTAGCAGTGTAGGATAAAGCAAGTCTTGAATTTTGACAGGATGAAACACACTTGGATCTTTGGTTTCAAAGTGGGTTCAATAGCCACAGGTGATTCAATATGAAATGAACATGAATATGGGAAGATAGCAGTCTATCAAAAAGTCAAATTCACACATCATGAGGCCACTTCTCAAATTCAAATTCAAATTCAAATTATTGGAATTTTGGTCCAGCTGTTACTGATGATCTAAACAGTTAGGTCCTTGGAGCTTGTATTAATATCTTAGATGGGGAGAGTCACAGAAACTAGTGACATGGATTAGAAGGTTAATTCAATTTTGTATAGCCACACTACACACTGAGATAAAATTGCTCTTGTTATAGTTTCCATCTCAGACTATTGTCTAGATAACTTGAATAGTCTTAGAGTACTTGAGAATGATTGCTAAAAGTCATTCAGAATTAAAAGAGTTGATGTGTTTTTCTTCTTTCAAATATGATGGGAGGTAGGTAGGATATGTGTGCTTCTGAAAATTTCATTAGCTTATTTCTATGAGGAATACCAAGAAACTGTGTATTTTGTCATTGCTAAGTATGACATATTTACCATTTTATATTTATTTATTCCAATTATCTTTTTGTTAGAGGAAAACAAAATTATAGATCCCCAAAACAGAATGATGGCTGGACAACTGCATTTTAAGTGTAGAGTAGACATATTCACAGAATATGAGTTAGCTTTGACATTTTTTTAGGTCCTTTCCAATTCTGGTATTGTTTGCTTCTGTGAAATCTACACAAATGGAAACAGAAACAATGTTATTATCACATTTAAAATTTGGTCTTTATTTTATTCTTAACTGTAAAAAAGTAAATCTATATTGTAAAATATTATGCCATGTGGAGAGATTTTGTTTCCAAACATAGTCAGTTTTATATGCTTTCAAATATTTTCTTTGCATATATAACTGTTCAAATACATGTGTCATTGCATATATATTATATATAATTTACATATATAATCAAATATATAGCATTTATAAAGTTTTTTAAAATGTTAGATTGGTAATAGAATTATACTGATAGACATACTGTAGTTAATTGGTCTTTTTTGGTAAATAAGTTACCAAATGTGTTAACATTTAAAGTGCTATATTTTCAAGATGTCAACAAATAGATCTCTAAAATAGTATGCTGATTTATACTCCCACCAACAACTTATTAGTATTTTCCTCACACTTAACACAGGTTCTTTAAATTAGGCAGTCCTGACAGCTTTACATCTTGTGAACTAACAGTTGATTCAACTATTAAAACTCATGTCTCAATGTAAGCCAAATAAAATTTTTGTTTATTCTACTGAAGATATTTATGAAAAATTATTTTAATTTGTGTATACCCTTTCAAGACCTAAAATGTAGCAGGATCTGTTGAAGCCACTATCTTAATAACTATGAAAAGCCCTGATTTCCATATGCAAAATCTTCCTCTCTCCATTTGAAATTTCCTGCTTTTACCATTTTTGTTATTGCATTTTAGTAACTTGTTTCTGATAATTTCTCCAAAAAGATTAATTGCTTTTCTCCACATCATTTTTTCATAAGAAAAGTCAAAAGTCCAAAATGAACAGAAAATATTTCACTTGTTAATGCACCGTGAAAATTTAACATGAAAGATTATATAGGGCTATGATTGTCATTAAGGTCTTTATGGCCCTCCTGATTCCTAAATATATTTGAACATTTACTGCTTGATTTTTCCCACTTTACATAAGTCTACAAATTAAGAGAAAAGCATCACAATCACATTATCATCTTTTCTTGTTTGCCTTTCCAGTTTTGTTAATTAGGATCATTTCTAAGCACACGCATGGCTTGAAACAGTAAGCCCTTTTTTCTGACCACAAACTCCATATTTATTAGAATCTTAGTCTTACAGTTTGGTGGGACTACTCCTTGTCACCATGTCACCATTAGCTCTTGTCCATTTAGCTCTCGGTTAAAGAATGTTCTTCAAAAATGAGTCTTGGAGTCACAGTCTCCAAGTGCCAAAAAGTAAAAATTTTCTCTGCTTTCTTCGCAGTTAAATAACATTTGATCCATCTAAGATTCTTGTGTCACATTTTGTTTCCTTAAGGATGCTGTTCAGTATCAACTATCCTCTTGGGTAGATTGTATATGTGGAGAAATAGGAGGTCAGGGAAAAGTTCCCCACATTTTTAAGTGTTTTAAACTTACCAAGATTCTCAAAACAAACCTTTTTGTTCATTTGTGTTAAGCTTTTCATATTTAAATTTGCCAATATATATGTGTTCGTGTGTGTGTGTGTGTGTGTGCGTGAGTGTGTGTGTGTGTGTTATTTTCTGGTTTCTTTTTTTTTTGTGTGTGTGTGTGTGTGTGTGTGGAACATACTGCGCCCTTCTCATCTGATTTTCTTGACTCATTTTAAATTTTGGTTGTCTTTCTTAGAGGCACCAGTCATGAGTACATTACCTATTTACTTTTCTTAAGCCTGTCTTCCTTGTTTTTTGCTGTATTGATATGTCCATTCTTCTTGTTGCTACCAGTGTGGTTTACATTTCTGTGTCTTCTTTTGCTTTTTTTCCAGAGTCAGCTTCTGTTACACCTATACCTGATATCCCTGCTAACCTTTCAACTGAGATACAGAATCACTGATTGAAACTTTTGATTGCATAGGAGATTGTTTTATTAAGGCCTACATGTTCAAAATTCTTAGTCAAAATTTTAATCTCCATAGAATTATTTGAAGAAGAGAAAATATTCATGATCTTCCAGTTATTTTTATTTTTACTTTT
>PVJX010019960.1:0-34072 GCA_004027295.1 Dolichotis patagonum
GTAAAGTAGACATTCAAACAGTGAGACTGTTAACAGTTCTGCTCCATGATCTGACAAAAACAGCAATATGGTCATCCATCTTACCCACTCAAATATACATGCAATTATATCAAAAGGGTAAAATTAAACACAACAAAACAGAACAAAGTGGATCACAAGAAAGCAATGTAAGAGACATAAATTTCAAAACTAGACAATCAGAGATATTCACTCTCTATCATATTGACTCTTGTTTTCTTCCAGATAGTTGTCCATATTGTCACATACAGGGAATTCACATGAAACAACATAGTATGGAATTGATTGGAGCAGGTTGAGCAGAGCATTTCAGGTCTTCAAGACCAGACATTAGGGAAGCCAAGAATGGCTGTCATAGTATCTCTCATTCTCCTCAAAACAGCTGTCCATACCTTCATGTATGTTGAACTTAAACAAAACAAAACAAGCTAAAATCACTTTGAACAAAGAATGATAATTTTGCTGGATTACACATCATGACATTATGGAATCAGCACTGGGTATTTTAGTGTCTCTTTTTCTTCAAAGTAGTTGTACATTTCAAAATGCATTACATAGTTGGTTCTCATAAACTGTTTATAAGCTCTACACATGCATGAGTCTCTACATGTATATCTATCCTTTCTGTATTAGAGGCAAAAACAAAACAAAGCAAGATAAAACAAAACAATTCCTAGAAAAGCATGAGGCAAAAAAGTCACATAAAATCACAATACTAGATGATCTACAATGGTTACCATGGTGTCTCAGCAGTATATAACATTAATAAAAATGAAGCATTAGAGACATTATAAGACTTCAAAAGCAAGTAATAATCAAACCATAGTGGGTATCTTAGTGAATCTTGTCTTCTCCAGTGTAGTTGCCTATACTCTTAGACTTGATGCTATCAATCATAACAGATTTAAATAAAATCAGTCAATACAGAGTAGCAATATAACAAACCAGATTCAAATAAGATCAGTCATAATAAGACAGTATAAGTTACAAAGGACTTCAGATTAAGTTGATAGGAAATTAGGGCTGATTACCATAATATGTCCTCTTATTTTTGGGATGGCTGACCAAGTCCTCATGTCTAGTGTAAGTAGACAAACTGGAACAGCACATAATCCATCCAAGCAGAGTGGTGAGAATAATGTAAATTTTAAATCTTGTTACCCCATTAACAATATCCTCTGCCTCCCTTTTTTAGACAATTCCTCCCCTTTCACTCCTATAGGCTGCCTCCCTAGATAGAGCATCTCAATGGACCCTATCTCCTGATCTACTCTGCCTGTGTTTCTCTCTGTTAATATTTCAAGGCCACCTATACTAGAGATTACAGTCAATATTCTCTGCCTTATTTCTGCTATTCTATTTTTCTGACATTGGTTGTCTATATTTCTGCTCCACTCCATTATCTGCCCTGGTCACTGAGGCCTCTCTGCCACTGTTCCTGAAATGCTCGTATTCTTGTTCTCTGTCCCTAGAATGTCCTTCAGTATTTTTTGTAGGGTTGGACTGGTGGTCACAAATTCTCTCAGTTCCTCTTTGTCATGGAAGCATGTTGTTTCTCCATTAATTTCTAGAGAGAGTTTTGCAGGATACCTCATTCTGGGCTGGAGGTTGTTCTGCTTCAGCACTTGAATTACTTCACTCCAAGCTCTTCTTGACCTGATGGTCTGTGTCGAGAAGTCTGCCATGATTTTGATGGGTTTTCCTTTATACGTCATCTGTTTCTTTTCTCTGATGGCTTTTAATATTCTGTTCTTATATTGAATTTCTGGGATCTTGATTATTATGTGTCTAGGTGTAGCTCTGTTTGGGTTGTAGGTGGCTGGAGTTCTGTATGCTTCATACCTCTGCATATCATTTCCTTTTTCGATGCTTGGGAAATTTTCCTTAATGATTTCTGTGAATAGCCTGTGCAGTTCCTCTGTTTTGACTCCTGCTTCTTCATTCACACGCTTTATTCTTAAGTTATAGATCATCTCGTCATCCTCTAGCCTTCCAATTGCTACTGCCTGCTCCCTTGTTATTTTTAAGAGATCTTCCCTTTCATGATCACATATTGCAAGCCTGTGTTCAATTTTCGATAGTCTATCTTTGGTTTCTTTCAAGCAGTTTTGCCAGCTTTCTATGGAGTCTTTAGTTTTCTGATAATCTCTTTGAATCTGCTTCATGAATTCTAGGTTTATTCTGTATTCTTCATTAAATTTTTCTCGCCTTTTGTGTTCCTCCATTCTTCTGTCTGTGTCTTCTTGAGAGGTGCCCAGCCTTTCTTTTATTAATCTACTTATCTCTTGTTTAATTTGAATTAATATTTCAGTTTTGGTCCCGCTTATGAGTTCCTGAATATATCTCTTTATGTCTGCTACTGCTGTGTTTGATGTTGCATTTTTGCTGCCCTCAATCTCTTTTGTATTTACTTCTCCTGGATCAATGTCCTCAGGATTGGGGGCTGGGGTTTTTTTCTTATTTCTCCCTTTCATCATGTTTTTGGTTCCTTCCATACAAGTGTACAGTGTAAATCCCAGACCCTTTTCTTGTTGGTTAAGGCTCCTCTAGAGGGCACAGGCTAGGAGCTTTTGCCCTCTTCAGCCTGTTATCAGATATTAAAATTCAGGCATAGGCAGTGTGCGCTGGCTGCTCCCCTACGGGCCAGTCAACCTTTGCAGGCCTTCACTGCATCAGTGTGTGATGGTCTTAGGGAATTAATTTGTAGCAACTCACTGGGTCCCAGCCAGGGGCGTGGCCTACTCCAAGCAGATTCCACCAATCCACTTGACGACGGGAATAATCAACTGAAGCCACTTCCTTATGGAGTTAGGGCTCTCCTGCCCAAATCCAACATGTTGTCCAGTCGGTTTACCCTTTCCTGTGGGAGGGTCTTATTCCCATCACTCACCACATGTTGATGGCAGTCCCCAGGAACTGCTAGGCTCCCTGACCTCCGACTTCAGCGCGGCTGCAGTGCAAATTCACGGTGCCTCTGGGTGGGTTGAATGCAGGGCCGGTCCGGGCAAGCCACACGCAGGGCTGTTCAGCTCCATGCTCTGGCTGCTCAAGCCAGTCGCTTTGGCGTGTATCACTTTGTCAGGTCTCCGGCAGGGATTCAGGCAGCTCAAGGCATGTGCTGTGTTCACTGATCTTAACTTCTCTTATGGTAGCCCTAGGACCTCATATTCGAGCGGTTTTTTGCACTTTAGTTTCTTTGTGGGTTGTGAGAGTCCATCTCTCTCTGTTTGGGTCTCTCCAGGGTGTTTTATTCTGGCATTTAAGCTTTCTCTCTCAGAGAGGGTCCCTCTCATGCTACCTACCGGTCCACCATCTTTTCTGACTCCCCCCTAGCAGAAATATTTTAAGTTCAGGTTCCCAAGGACCTTGAATAAAGGCCTTTGTGTGTCAACTTGCCTACAATTCTGGTTTCTTTGGAACCTTTGAGTTTAAAACAAACTCAAAGCCCTATGCACACAGACCTAGCACCCAGAAATGAAGGGGCACTGGGACCGTGGAAGGAGCATGGAGACAGGAAGAGGCTGAAATCAGCAAGAACAATTTGGACCTGACTCAATTTCCTGAGGCCCTTCTTAATAAAGGGAGGGCCAAGAACTTGCCTTCGTCTGTTGATTCTCAGTTGCCTCCAGTTCAAGATAGTCTTTTTCCCAAAGTGGCATATTTTGGAATGGCATATTTGAAGACCCTTTACTTCATATGTGAGAAAAATAAAATCTTTCACACATGTTCATTTTAAAAATTTGTATAATTTCCTTATCTTATCTTTCTATGAAATTCACCTCAGATCTTTCCCTAAGGTCTGAATTACATTGTGCCCTGTGGGCGGAATGTGAGGAGAAGAAAGTGTGAAGTTTGTGTAGCCTTGAATGCCATAATTCTGAAACTAAAACAGAGCAAGTATGGTGCCAGCTGTAAGCGCTGAGCAGTTCTATAAGTGGGTGAGGAAAAGAATGGGGAAAGGACACATTTTAAAACATTCCTGTGTCCTGACTTGTGTTGAAGAAGGGAGATACCTTTTAATCAACCACAAGAGCAAAGGGCAGGTAACAGCTTCCTCAAAGATTTTAGTAATCTTAGATGGCATTTTTATTATCAGCATAGTGTTCTGAATAGCTCTCCAAGCACTTGAGAATTAACAACTTAGGCTTCTATGTGTTTTTCTCCAGGAATTCCTTTAGGCTGTTTAAATTGTCAGGAGCCTCAGGCAACATCTCAGGTTAGTTACTGGCCATCAAATAATCCACTGTTCAGAGATTATTTAGAATACCTCTCTGCTGAAATGATATGTGTCTGTGTATATTTGTCTGTGTGTGTGTTAATAAACAATTCAGTTTAGTTTCATTTCTTTATCCATTTTAGAAACCTAATTCCTTCTCAAAACAATTTTTATGCCATAGTGACATATTCTTTATAGTTCCATTCTATTATTACTAAAAAAGTAGCAATGGATTTTTTGGACCATGTGTACAATTTCAAAGATATAATGGCACAGTCTTCCAGAGGAGGAGAATATTCTAATGCCTCATTCTCACCTCTACTTGGTAGCATCTGCTTTATTAATATATTAATAACTGACTGAGGTTTTATCTTTTATCAGAAAGACTGAGTGCCTTTCATATATTTATTAGTTATTTCAGTTTCCTTTTTTGTTAAATAATTATTTACTTCCTAAATGTAAATTTCTATTGAGTTGTATGACTTCTTCGTACTTCATATTTGTAGGATCTCTTTATATATTTCAAACCTAGGCCTCAGTTGTTTAGGACTACTCTGCCATCTTGCTTTTTAAAAATTCCTTGGTTGCACTGAGTTCTTAATTTTAATGTAGTAGAAAAAACTGTGTTTTTCTCTATAGTGTTTTTCTGGTCTGATAAAAGAATCCTTCTCAATCTTGACTTCATGAAGATATTTTCCTGTTTGATCCTCTGAACTTAAGAGTTTTACCTTCCACATTTGTGTCTTCAATCTACTGGGAATTTTGTATATACAAGAATGTTCTTTTTTAAGTCAGATTGTCTGACTTCCAATCTATTCTGAAGTCTCCAGGCACTGTATAATAAATCCTCTTTTTGCACCTAATAGACAGTGTAAGTTTCTACTGTTTTCAATCAAGAGCTCTAGCTGATAAAATGTACTACTGCTTTATATCCTATTTCTGGGGTTCTGCCTCTTAACCCTAGTCCAGTTCTGTGCCCTGTGGCCAGATGCAAACTGGTGTCTGTCCATGGTTTGGACTATGTCCAAGGCTTGCCATTCTCCATTCTTGGGCCTCATCCAAAAGAATACCTCATATTTCAGAATCTTCAGCTGGATTGGCTCCACCAGCCCTGTTCCACTGCCTAGTTTCACTGTAAGTAAAAGACCATGCATCACTAATTCTCAAGATATAACATGAAATTGGAAGCCAGCCCTTAGACGCCCAGCTGTAAGAAAGAGAGGCCCACAGAAAAGGGTCCATAGAGATAACATTCATAAGCCGTTGCCAATTGACGTCATCCACCAAACCAGACAAGTGAAAGCAGGCTTAACTCCCAGTTGGGGATTTCAGATCTTATTGCCATTCTTTGTCTCTCCTATCAGGAGACCATCCAGGAAGATTCACACTTTACTTCTTTCCAAGTAGTTTATTGATTTGTGGATTCAGTGAAATGTGCATCAATTGAACTAAGTATTCCTTTAAAGTAAGGGGGGAAATTCACACTGTGCTGAAATTAAAAGGGAAAACAGAGCTGCCTCTTAGAGTTCAACCGCAGAACAATAGATGTACACAGTATGAGGGCAATCTGGAGATTAAATAGCTCCACTTTATCCCTAGTGATCAAAAGCCAATGTGCTCTTATTTCTGCTTTCTTTGTCTCCCTCCTCCCGTCCTGCGCCCCAACACACACATTTCAAAGAGATTATGTATACTACTTAACAGAAAATAGATTTCCTCCTTTCTTCCTCTTATCTTTATATCTGTAGGTCTTATTTTTGCTAACTACTTGAAATTGTAGCTAACTTTGATTTTTTTTCTTCCTAGAACAACTACTTAACTTCATATCTTCTCTGATCAAACCACAATGGAAATAATGATTAAGATAAGACAAGATGGCAAATATGCTACATTCAATCAATGATTTGTTTTTGTAATACATGTAGCTGCTATTCTTTTACATGGATGTGATGAAACTGACCTATGGTATTTTTGCTTTTTCCTTGACAAGTAATGGAGAATGTTCTTCCACCTACTCTGTCTATGTATATTATACATCACAATTTTATAGTATTTATACACTTCAAAGTCTTCTAGCACAGTCATTTTATTTCAAAACTACAAATAAGACATATGAGACCAATAGTGATATCTAATTTAAACTTCCTGAGAAGAAAACTGAGGCTCAGAAGGAAGGAATGAATAACTGAAGGTCCAGTCAAAACCCAGTGGTGCCTTATCCAACTCTATAGGCAGTGCTTTTCCAAATGATTGTCTTACATTAAAAGGCTCCTATGTGAATATAAAATTGATTTTATGAAAAATGAATATCCATAAACAAATCACATCTGCAACACTGCCTATATTCATAACTTTTTTCCCTTTTCTGTCTCTTTTCATTGACAAATAATAGTTGCACACTTTATAGCATATTATTAAGTATCCTGAATTGATCAAGACACAGCATATAACTATACAAAGATACAGCATATAACATTATGCATATCTTTTTAACCATTTGACTCCATACTTGCCATAAACGTCCTAGTCTATGAACTATAAAGATATAAATTTATCATGTACATTCTAGCACACTGAATATAATCTGATTTGAAAGGTAGTTTTGAGCAGCTCAGATTCAAAAATTATCTTTTTCAATATTGAGATTTTAAAAAAGCCAAGTATATTGCATTCTAATGGAACTTTCTAAAGTGTTCAAATAAGAAAAGTCAAATTCCAAGCTTTAGTGTTCTTTAGCATCCATGTTGAATAAACAGGATTTTTAGAAACATACTTAGGTCTTTCCATATGTGTGAAAGAAGCAGGAGATAGTTGGCTTCAGGTCACAGATCTGATAACACAGTCTGTCCTTTTTTCTAACATTTAGTTGTGAATTACAAGAATTAAGAATATTAAGGTGCTCAAGAAAATTTATCATATATGTGTGTATTTTAAAATCTTTTGGGCTGGGAATTTAGCTCAGCGGTACAAGCATCTGCCTAGCAAGCATGACGTCATGAGTTTGACCCCTGATAGAAAAAAAAATTATTTTTAATGTTGTTACCTTATTGACTCCTCTAAAAGAACAAAGGGAATTCCTTCTTTCATGCTATTATTTCATTTCATTCATTTATGAGTCATTCCCCATCATTCCTCATTGATTCCCAGGCATTCCTAGTATCAGACCAGAGACTGTTGCTATCTGGATGAGAAGTATAACCCCAAGGGTGAGTGCAACAGACTCACAAAAGGATAGCCAATCAGCACCTTGAAAAACAAAGCATGTTGGCCAGTGGAGATGAAATTCAAACCCAGGAGAACATTCAGGAGAACACTACCTTGTTCTGTTCTGTGCAGCTCTAACAGAATAACCTAAGACTAGGTCATTTATACAGAACAGAAATTCACTCCTCACTGCTCTAGAAGCTGAGAAGTCCAAGACCACGATGATAGAAGTTTGGTGTTTGCTAAGGGTTCAATTTCTGCTTCCACAGTGAATGCTGCATCCTCCAGAAAGGATGAAAGTTCTTACACATGCAGCAGAAGAGCTGAAGGATAAGAATCTACTCCTGAAGGCCCTTTTCTAACTAAATTAATTTTATTCATAAATCCTTAACTTTATGTTCTGATCTCATGACCTAAGCACCTCCTCAGGCTTAACTTCCCAACACTGTTGCATTTGGGTTAAGTTTTAACATGATTATGAAAAAGGAAAAAATTTCAAACCATAGCACAGCTTCACAATTAACCCAGTTGCTTTACCTCCTCTGTAAGCTTCACAGCTTTCATAGTTAATTTAGCAAGGGGGTGAAACAACTAGAGATCTGGAAACTCCTATTTCAAAATTTCTGTCCTTGAGTCCCAAACATCTATAAATTTAGTTCCAATAGTTCAACTGACTTAGGAAAAAAAAAACTTGAGTATTCTTCATTTTTCTTTTGCTAGCTGCATTGAAACTTTTATTCCAATCTGACTGAGAATGCATTAGAAAATAGAATTTCAATTCATGAAGTCTCCAACATTGCTCATAGAAATCACCTGAATCTCTTTATTTTGCTTCAAACAATGTTCCTCTCCTGAGCCAATTAAACTGCTTTGAAGTGCTGGGCTTATTTCACCATCCTTCTACAGAAAAGTTACAGAATAACTTTTCAAACAGCTTTCCATAATTTCAATCACCTCCACCACACTCACACACACACATACATAAGGTACTCTAAGAAACAAGAAATTAAAACTTTTAAAAAGAAATACATTTATTATAAGAGAAAACACCCAGTCTCATCATTAAACTGTGATTCTGGCTAGAGCAGACACTGTTTATAGTACTCTAAAAAGTCTACCTCCTTCCTTGCTTCAAGTATGGGACATCAAAGTGCTTGGAAACTATGGACTGCTATCTCTTCCCAAGACAATCCTCACTGGTTTATGACTGCCATGCCAGTGATTTGCCAAGATGTCTATGTAGAATCAATTCTATTAGTGGAATCGGAGGGAAAATGGTGCAGGGGCTCTCTCTAGGATAAAAAGATAAACAACTATTAATGCCTTTGGAAGTTTGGGGGCCACTTTGGACAAGAATGTGATGTTGTCTTATGACCAGGAATAGTAAAACAAAAAAATAAAGACAACATGCTGGCTATAGTAGAGCAGGTGGATAAAGGAACCTAGATGTCAGGTGGCATCATGAATCCATGTTATAATACTGAAACTTCTCTGAACTTTTCTTAAACTCAAACAAAACATCTCTCTGGTTTTATCATACTTCAGATTTTCTACAGCCACTACTGTCCTCCTGGCCTTTTGACCTGACTAGATTCCCTATTTTAAACCTTTGATGGCCTTAAATAACTTAGCTCCCATTCACTTTCTTACTTCCCACCTCATCTACATGTCTTTCCAATTTTACAGCACGAAAAGAATGTGCAGTACAAACTGATGGACAAATAAATCCCTAAGCGAGTCGGCTGCCACATCTTAGTGATTTGTAAGAAGATAGAGGAGCAGGATACACCTCATTACATATGGCAAACAAGTGAACACAGAAATCACTCAATACCTGATTTTTTTGAATGAACAAAAGCAGTTTTAAAAATGAAGTTCATAGGGATTTTTTAAATTCAGATGATAAGTTTGAGGGTCACTATCAAAATCCAAGCATAGTACAGATGCTCCTCAGCTTATGATGACATTGTGTGCTTATAAACTCATCATAAATTGAAAATGTCATGTCAAAAATGCCTTTGCTATACCTGTTACCAAACAATATAATTTAGCAATGCAAGGCACTGTAGAGAATCAATGGTTTCCTCTCGTGGTCAAGTGCCCTGTTGGGTACTGCCCAGCACTGCAAGGAAATATCAAATTGCATATCCAAACTGGGGGAAGGATCAAAATTCAAAATGTGATTCCTACTGAATGCCTCTTGCTTTTATACCATTCATAAAGTAAAAAAAAAAAAAGAGTAGGTCAAAAATATTGTAAGTCAAAGAACATCTGTATTAATTTTGACCTCATGGGGGGAAAAAATCTCTATTTGCTAAGTCTCTTTAGGACCTGGTAGAAACAAACTTCTAAAGAAGTAATATCCTTTATTTCTAATTCTATGCAGTTGTCCAAGTAAAAACCTTTATCAGAAAAAGCTATGATAAAATGCTATTTATACAGCCAAATAATGGAAATCATCCAAATAATAAACAATGGAAGAAAATCTAATAAGTAAATTATAGTGTGGCCATATAATTGAAATAGTATTTTAATATTTTATTAGCTTGGAAAATGTTGATTTGTTACATAAGGAAAGAAACTATGAATAAAAAGTGTACAATGTGTTTGTAAAAAACTAAATGTTTGTAAGAACACATACAGGGAAGATGACAAAATGAAAATGTGAAAGCAGTGACTATATTTAATAATAAAAATGTGAAATTTTCATTTTATTATTTTTTCAGTGCTTTCCAAATTTTCTTTCACAGAAGTTTATAAGCTACTAAACCCAAGGCCATTGCTATACTTGCTTGATGGGCAGTTTCCTTTCAATCACAGCCTGAATTTGGACCAGAATTTATCAAATGCCCTCAAAAATAAATGAGGTGTACTTACTAGACATAATACTAAACTAGACAAGGACTGTAAGTTTCAATTCAAATAGCTTAGGTTTTTCAAATTTCCAGATATGTACTAGAAAGTGAAGTATAATACTAGATATAATACTAGAGCTTTAACTGCTTAGTTTGGTTTTCTACTTGAATTTTTTAAAGCTGGAGTAGCTAGGTGTTGACATAACAAGGGTAGCTGAAATTTCTGAGAAAATGGAGCAGGATGTTCTGGCAGAGAAACACACAGAAGCAAGTCACCAAACACCTGTCTGGACTACAGCTGTACTAGAGAAAATAATTGTTTCCAAAGAAGGGTCCAGATTTTTCACATAAGCGTGTCTGGTTTTGCAGGTTATTGGATGCCTCTACTGGTCTGGAAAGAAGGGGAAAAATATTGCCATTGACACAAGATGAAAGGGTGGTTGGGCTCCATTAGGAATCTCCTATAAGTCTCTAATCCTTTCTTCCAGGACTGCAGAGTCACTTACTTGCAACAGGGACTAGGGTTTCTCAGCTGCCTTCTAATCTCCCACTTGCCTGGAGATATGCCAACATATTAACATTTAAATCACCAAAAAGGGAATTGGACCTCTCTGAGTTGTTTCTATTCCATTGAGGCTATTTCTAGTTATAGCTTCAAGCTTCCCAGGGGAATGGCATACCTCAGCCTATTAGTATCAGTATCACCTTACATGGAAACAGCTGCAACACTGTGGAATAAGAATGAGATGGGGGAATCAGGAAGCCTCACTTCTAATTCTGACTCTTTTAGGAAGAGCTTTGACCTTAGGCAATCTACAAAATACCCTCAAGTCCACAAATCCCTCTTCTTTAGGAGCTGGATGAATTGTGCTCCAAAGCCTCATGCTCCTATTTCTTTATCTTGAAATGCATGTAACTCAAATGCCCACAGAATTCTCTTGTGCCTATTTGTACCTTAAGGGGGGAAAAGCTGCAGTGCTCTCTCCACATGTCTAAGTTCTCTGTGAACATATGTTCTATGTCTCCTCCTGCTGTGTCCCTGTATTGGTTCAGATCCCATCATCTCACATATCTTACAGCCAGCCCTGTTCTTTTCTCTCTTTGTCTCTTCACTCCAGTGTGACGCTTTCTTTTCTTTTTCTGTAAGTCCTCTGGTTGTTGTCTTCCTTCCTTAAAACCTAGAAGGTAAAGAAAGCATTGCTGATAGAAATAGTGTCTTGTCAGTCACCTTCCCATGGCTGGGGAAAAAATTCCTGACACCTGCAATTTAAAGGATGAGAGGATTACTTTGGCTCAAGTTTCAGAGGACTCAGGCCATAGTTGATTGGCTCCAAGGCAAATGAAACATGTCCAAGGGACATGGTGAAGGGAAACTGTTTAACTCACAGTGGCCACAAAGCAAAGAGCACAAGGAAGAACAGAGAACAAGAATACACCCTTGCAGGTCACATCCCAGTGATCTGCCTTTTCTGGCCAACTACCAGTTCCAAACACCAGAGTTTTGTAACACAAAATATTATTGAGAGGAAAGCAGGCTTAAGAATCAAGCGTGTTGAGCAAAACATCCAGCCCAACAAGGAAGACTGAGCAAGGAATGAAAATCAGACACACTGATACAAGTAAATGATTGAACAAATACCCAAAAGGTGGGAGAAAAGGCAAAGTTTCCTTACAGAAAAACTCCAAATAATTCTGTACTCTCTCCTCCAGGAAGAAGACCTTAATCCTTTCTCAATTCCACTAGTATGATACACCTAGTGATTTATTTGTATAGAACCAAATATGTAAAGGATAAGCCAAAAGAATAATAACTTCATGGTAAGACTGGCAAACACCACCTCAGTCACATGATCAAGATTAATATCACCAGTGGTAAATCATCTTCATAGTATGACCAGATAAAAATAGTAACATTACCTCTGTGATAGGCCCCCCCAAAGCTAGAACTCAGTCTCATTCTGAGGAAATGCCAGTAAAAATTCATATTGAGGAATGTTCTAGAAAATGCATGACCAGTACTCCTTCCAACTGCCATGGTTATCAAAAGAAAAAAATAGAAAACAATGAGGAACTGTCAGAGCCAAAAACCGAAGGAGATATGATAATTAAATATAATGTATAATGACCATCATTTGAAAACTAGTTAAATCCAAATAAAACAGAGAATTTAGTTCATAGCAATATGACAGTGTAAGTTTCCTGGCTATGATAAATAAACTATAAAAACATAAGATGTAAAGAATAAAGTATGTGAGGTCAAAAAGAACTTCTCTGTTTTCTGCAACTTTTCTGTGAATTTTCAAATTTAAATCTATATTTCTTAAAATCAGGTTCAAATTTGAAAGGATGAATTTGGACAGAAACAAAAAATTTCAGTGAAAACAACAGCAGACAACCTGAAGCGGTTGTGGAAAGCAGCCTTACAGAGGGAGGATTTATTCAGAGATGAGGAAGAAGCTGGGAATCACAGTCACTAGAAAGCAGAAAACATTATTTATAGGGTTTTGCAAGATGATTGGCCTTCTTTTTTATTCAAACTATCATGCAGGGAATGATCCAAATGTCCAGAGAACTACATTTCCCACTTGGGAGCCCAGGACAAACCACAGCTTCTGAATCAAGTATGTCATTCTTTTGCCACACTTATAATAGCACATGTCCTTGAAAAGATTTTGAAGAAAACCAGAAAAAAAAATATTCTGCAGAAACAAGGAGAATGACAGTGACTGACTGACTTGAACAATGTAAGATTAAGATTGTGCCTGAAGATAAAGTGACTAGAAAAGCCAGGTGGGAATCTGACTAAAATTGCCTGCTGTTTCAGAAAGGAGCCTGGGCACAAATGTCACCTTTTCACTCAAGGCATTAGCTTCAGGCTTTCTCCGAGTCACATTGAGCTTCCTGACAGGAATCCACTTGTCCTCCTTTAATCCCACAGCTCCCTAGACAGTGCTCTGGAGGCTGAACTCCCTTGCCCTTTCTCTGCATTTCATAGGGCCAGTTGGCACAGGAGCTGTGTGGACAGAAGAGGGTGAGGCAGGTCTGGGGAGCAGTGGCATAAAGACCAGTTACCTTTCCCCTCACATCATATATCCAGAAGGTTGCCATGGCATCAGGCTCCTACATGTGAAAGGGACAAAGTACATGTTTCCTAATTAATATACCACCAATCACCAACCCAACTATGGGGTCACCCTTAACCACCTGCTCTAGTCCCACTACATCAGCAAATGGTACAAATTTAGGCACTAAAACACTGTCTGAATCTGGCCACTCTCCTTCATTTCTGCTAAGGCTCTTGCAATCCATGTCACCTGGACTGCCACAATAACTTTGTTTGTTCTGCAGATTCCCTATATTTCTACACATGCTCTTCTTATTTATCATGTGCACTACCCACTGACATTCTTGAAACAGAACTAGAATTTTCATTATGTTTAGAAACTCAGATCCACTTCAACAAAATCCAAATACATTTTCAATTCATGCGCCATCTTACTCTCTACGGAGCTCTGACTGGAGTTGTGTTGGATCCTCACGTTTTATCCTTCACTTCTCATAAAATCTCTCTCATATCATCCAACTCTAGCTGCATTCCATATAGTTTCTTTAGCTCTATTTTTTTTAGTTCATTGATTTTCCCAAGTTGTATCTAATCTATTATTCATACTGTTCATTGATCTTAATGTCAATTATTACCTTCATTTTATAGTCTGTAGTTGTTTTTTTTTTAACTGCCAGCTCAATGTCAATACTTTCTTTCACCTCTCTCATTTCTATAAGGTTTAGTTAAGTGTACTTAATTTAAAATCTGTATTTCATTGCTCTAGTATCTGCAATTTTGGGGGTATGACTCTACAGTGTCTTGTTTCTGCAGATTTCTCATATCTGCTCATAGTAAAATACTGTGGAATAACTCTAGTGGGATTATAAACTTTATTCCTCCAGGAAATATTCATATATTCATTTCACTAAACCTTAGGAGTCTAATTAATACTAGTTTTACATTCAGAGTCTCAGGGTTTCCTAGATATTGCAAATTCAGAGACTAAATATGCATACATTCGTGCTATCATAATTCTCAGGAGAGACTTCTATAATTTTTGCTGTATCCACAGCCAAAGTAAGATACACAAGTGTCTCCTCAGCCATACTACAAATGTGAGGAGGGTTTTTCTTAGTTTACACAACGTCATTATCGCAGATCACTGCACAATTTGCTGATGTAACCTCTAACCATGCTGGACCCCATGAGAATCTGAACTGTTGGCTGTTAAATAGTAGATAACACAGAACACCAAACTCAACTGTTTCACTGAGCCTTACATGGGTTCCTATTTACTTTCTGCTTTTGAAAATATTCCATTGTTTTCCCTTTAAGTTCAGCCATACATCACAGATAATGAGCTTTAATTTGCAGGTAGGCTGTGAAAGGATAGCTTCCTGTGAACTTGAAAAATGATACAAAATTTACAAAAGAAAGTTTCATTCCACTGTCATTTTCTACAATTCAGCCTCCACCCAGTAGCCAGAGCTGTTCTTCAAAAATCCTCAGTAAAAAGAAGAAATTAACAAGGATCTCAAAGACTATTTGCATATATGACCCTTCCCTCCCAGACTGCTTACAGAAACATTGTGACTGAGTATTCACAGTGTGTTCAACCTCACTGTCGGCCTCAAATTTTCTACCTTCAGTTAGCAGAATTTCCTTGTCTTATAAAACAGAATTTAAAAATTGGCTTATATTTCCATTGAACATTCACCTTTGGGATTCTTGAAAGTTATTTTCATCTTCAGCTCCTCAGGTTCCAAGTTCTGGCATCTGCTAAATAAATCATCTCTTTTGTCTCACCTTCTGGGGTATTTTCCTTTGTCTTTCCTTGTGATCAAGTTGGGGGGACCTTGATCCTCTCACTTCTGATCAGGTCAGAAGTTAGTTTACACAACACATCATTAATCAGACTTGACTAAGTCACTTAAGCATTGAAAATATTACAGTACCCACGATCATCATATGTTTAATTCAAAAACACCAAGGTAAGATTTATTTTTCAAATGTCACAATTAACATGGAAAGTAAATAAAAGGACTCTTACAAACTTTTATTCTGACAAAGTTAGAATATGTTAATGAAAATTAAGCCATTAATTCTCTTTCTCTGTCTTTAATTCTCAATATCTCAGAATATGCATATTAAGTAATTCACTAAATTGATGCTATGTAATAGATAAATTCAAAGGTTTAAGCCAGTTGTAAAAGCTGAGGTGAGGAATTTTTGTCTTCACAGCTTAATATGACAGGTAAGTTGCCCAGTCACTTAATTTGCTCCAGAGCCAGCTGGAGGGCTTGTAAAGCACATTTCTGGGTGTGTCTAGGTGGGCCATGAAGCACAGGTGCTGTAACGGGTTTTGCCCCTTCCTCTGCAGCACTGTTCCCTGCTCTGCTTCCTGGCCACCATGAAGTCAGCAGTATTCCTCCACCTTGGTCCTTCTCCATGATGTTCCTGCCTTGGAATCACCTGACCATGTACCAAATCCCCTAAAACCATGAGCCAAATAAACCATTTCTCCTCTAAATTGTGGGCATCAGGTATTTGGTTCCAGCAACAGGAAAACTGACCAACACACTGCAAAACCAATTTCATCTTAAGTAATGTCCGTAAAGAGTAGGCATCACTTTTCTGGATATCCCTCTGAGCTTCTATTTCCAGAATCAATTTCATAGTCATCTTCTCTATCCGATACTCAGCTCCTGACATATTATTAGACTTCTAGATCATTTTATTTTTGGACTCTCCATTACTCTCCTGGGGCTTATTTATTCTAAATGATGTATTTCCTATTAATTCCAGCAGAGAGACATGTCTCTGACTCCTGGTGAGTGCAGGTGTGCTTGAGGGGAATGATCCAAACCAAACACACCCACTGCTTTCCATTTCAAAATAAAATTAATCTCCCTGAGAAGAATCTCAGAATTGCCAACAAACAAAGGCAACAACAACAACAAATTGTCTCTGTCATACTTGATAGTCTCAATCTCTATATTTGAATTCATGTCTTTCTTGTAAACCCAATACTAACTGCATATTAACATCAGCTAGCAGCTGTCACTTAGCACATGCCATTCAGTGGTTAGGTTTGCCCCCCAAAATCATTCATTATGAGCCTTAGAAGGAAACCCCAAATGACTTTTAGGCTTTACATTCCCCAAACACAAATAGTGTTAAGAACATTTAATTGCCTCTTTTAAACAATGTTTCCTTAATTTTACCAGACTATGACTCCTTGTTGGTAGGACCTTTCCTTATTAACTAGTCCAACCCCAGTATTGGTAAAAAGCAGGTACTCAATAAATGTTTGTTGGATTGATTAGTATATCAGTTATGATTATAATTATGGCAATAAAATGAGCATAATAACCATTGTCAGATGCTATACAAATATTCTAAAAGATGAAACCACCACAAAAATAATACTAAGTTTTCAAATAATTCCACTTAAGAAGAGTTTTAACTGGACATGGTGGTACACATCTGTAATCTCATCATTTGGGAGGCCGAGGCAAAGGGAGCACAAGTTAAAGGCCAAACTGGACTACACAGCAAAAAATATCAGACAAAAAGAACAATTGTAGTGCTATTAACCATGTGCAGTAAGTAGGGACTGGAAGAAATAATAAGTAATGTGATATAAATGGTACACCTGCTACACCCCTCATCTGCAGGTTATAGACAAATGAAAAGTCCCCCCAACCAAGTTATTCCCTATTTCTCTCACCCCCATTTTAACTCAGCCTACAGAAGAGATAGAAAGGCTTTTATGGCTTCTTCAAAACAATGGGCTTACACAGAGCAAAAGTTTAAATTCCTCATCATTTCCAGCCCTATCAGAGTTTAAAAATATCTTCAGAAACTATTTGCTTCTTTGGTACAAATCTGTAGTCTTTAATGTGTGCCTGTGTGTGTGTGTGGTATGTGTGTGTGTGAGTGTTTCTCTGATAATCTCCCATTTGATGGCTTAATTTTTTGTATGGTAAATATCTTACATTCAAAAACTGTTGATAGAATTTTATCATCAGATTTTTTAACCCCCTTTATCTCTGCACCAGATGGGTTAAGGATTGGGTTGGAGAGTCTCAAAATCCACACTTTCCCATCTTCTTAGAGACATGAAGGTCAACCAAAGGCAAAGGCCTGCGGAAGTCCAAGTTTCCTACTCTTCCTTCTGTTCCTCAAATCCCTCAAATCTGTACAGACCTCCATGAATCCTCCAATGAAGGTGAAATGAAGAAATCAGGACGACAACATTTTAACCCTGCCAGCGTTTTCCTGTTCTTTTTGATAGAACCTCATGATAAACAGTCCATGCTATGAGTCAAAAATGACACAAAAAAGAAAAGATGCTTGACAAAAGACATGGGGGAAAGACAAAATGAATTGTCTGTTTAGCTGAAGGGGCTGGGGTTTAAAAAAAAGATAATTAACGTATTCTTTGAAAAGTCTTCCTAAGGGAGGAGCTGCTAACTGAGCTGTTCATTCCCAGCCTGTTGTATAAGCCCAGAAGGACTGAGTATAGGGAAAAATCTTCAGGCAGTCTTCATGACCTTTCAAAGTCCTTAAATTTAACTCTGTAAAAGTTTCCTAATCCACAATTGCTAGTTGTTAGGCAATTATTCAGATTTAAATAATTCAGCACCAACTGACTCTAGCATTTTAATTGCAGAGATAATTTTCCTAAAAGTTTACAATCTGTACTTACAGGGAAAAGAGGATGAGAATGGCAAACCCACTCAGGGACTGGATTTAAATATCTTTCTCTGCCGCTTACTTGATTGATGGTGATTCTAGCCTTAAAGCATTGGCACTGTCTTTTGATTTAGCTTCTTCTTGCCATGCTTCTGAGTTTCTTTCTAGGTAAATAACATGAGAAACTCCTCTGAAATAAGATGGCATATGGTCATATTAATCCCATACCCAGAACTACATGCATGTTGAAGCTTCAAACTTCTTGCCACCATCTGGAAGACTTCAGCATCAACTTATCCCGTATTTCCAGTCCCCACCCCCACAGTCACCCCCAACACTCTTGTTGTACGGCATTATTCACTGTTCCTGAAGCCATACACACCCCTGGGGCCTCCATACTCTTATCTGCACACAGATTGAACCCTTTGTGCAAAATGCTCCACTTTTTAGTCAGACAAACTCATTTCTTAAAATAATGCTTAGAGCCCACTTGTCAGGTAAATCCTTTAAAGATTTCTTCAGGGAGAATATTTGCTTCCTGCTCTCTGATTCTGGGCATGCCCCTTCTAACTTTTAATTCATTGTCTCCCACAACTGATTTCAATCTGTCGTAGTATAAGATTTCTTCAACCCATGACAGTGCCAGGCACATGGCAAGCATTATAAATGCTCATTGAATTCATTTGGTTGAGTCTTTCATTTGTAAAATTCTGTTAGCAGCTCAACAGTCATGGCTAAAAGAGGTGCTGTAACATTTATTGCTCTTTTTAATGCCTGCAATTAATACACACTACCTTCCCTGTTTCAAAATGGCATTTTTAATGATTCAATTAACAACTAAAAAAAAATCTGTCCTCTTAATTTACTCCTTCTACTTTTACCATTTTAAACTTTGCCTCTCACTTTAAACCAATTCTCCTGGGCAAGTATATCAAACTCTGAACACAAGTCCAATTATCGAAGAGCACAGAGCTTTCACACTGGGGTCGTGAGCGTGATTGCATGAGGGATCCAAATACTAATCAGTATCAGGGGACCCAGTAAACTTTTGCCTCTTCCAAGAAATTACCAGCATGTAATTAAATTTCATTCACAAAGCAAAAGCTTCCCAACAATTATTTTCACAAAGCCAATGGAGATGGGGAAATCTTTATTTTCAAGGATATTGGAGATGGAGGCAACCGTGCTCCCTGTGTTCACTGTCACAAACTTCTTTCTCCCTTTGGTGACCAAGTGAACAAGTTCAGGTGTCCATTTTCTACTCAGTTAGCTCACATTTTGCCCTTATCTTTCTGCCTCATTTAAAATGAATAAAAATATTTGGGAATCTACAGTTAGGCAAGACACATGACCAGCCTTCAAAGAGTTTGCAGTTTTACAAATTCAAATAGAAAAGAGTGGCATAACAATACACCATGTAACTTGATGAAAGTGTCCAAATGAAAGAACTTTTAATCTTCACTAAATGTCAGGGAATTCTCACAGAGAAAGAGGCACATTAGCATTTAAGGGTGAGAATGATTTACATAAGTGGCACCATGAATGTAGGCACAAAGTATGACATAAGTGACATATTAATAATAGTATTTCATTGCAACTAAGCTGAAAAGGCAATGTGTGCAAGGATGTTCAAAAGTAATTTTGGAAAGATGTTTGGAGATCAAATACTTGATAGCTTAAAAGTTATTAGAAAAAATTTTACACATTTTTTTCCTGCAAGATGTAACTAATCTTGAACAAATTTTACCCTGCTGCTAACAATCAATCAAATCAATAGTGGTACACAAACTATATTCCCATTGTCACCTTTCCAATAATATCATTATGCCATCTTCCTTAAAATATAATCAACTGTTTGTGAATGTAGTGGATTAAAATCCAAGTTTTAAAAGCATAAAAGAAATAATCGAGATCCACAAGCTTAAATATTGCACAGTCTCTCTAAAATGAGAAGCCCAAAATATAAATAAAGAGCAAAATAAAAGATTGATAATAGGAAGCAAAAAGCTAGATGTTTCACAAATGGGAAGTAGATCAAGAGATGGAGACAGAGGGGGAGGTCAGGAGGAGAAGGGAATGCAAAAAGAAGATATATTATGTACATGCACCAACTGCTTAGAAGGAATATAAACATTATGTATGGCAAATAAAAATTGGAAAGAAAAAATAAAACTTTGGGAAGGATGTTTAAGAAAGTTAATTAACACCATTAAAGTGTACACTCTCCATCTGTATGTTGAGGGTAATTATAATAATAGCTACCTCCTGGACTGAGTCAATAAATAAACCTGAAGTACTAAAATCTAACAAATATATCCATGAGCTGCAAAATAGTATCTACCAAATGCCAACACCTAAAAATAAATTCCCAGCCTGTTACAAAATTGAGAGTGTGGTCAAAATAGATGTCTTTATTATTCTGTGTTGTTTTACCCATATTGCCTAGATTGTTCAGTATGACAGTAATCATTTCAGAGTGAGCACCTCTGTGGTTTTCAAGAATGCTATCAGGACTATCAAGAAATAAGTATGATCCAGTGAGAAAACACAGCTAAGAAGGAAAAATAACAGCACAGTATCCTGAAATTACTAAGAGAGTTCTTTGCTTTGTTTTTGTTTTTGTTTTTGTTTTCAGATAAGAAATTGTTTGGTTTTTTTACTTAAGATTCAAATGTCCGTAATTTGAGGGCAGACAGGGAGGAGAATTGAATTTAGTGGGTTTTTTTATTGACTTCTATTGTTATGAAAAGGCATCTCTCAAAACCAGAACCTTAAGAATACTACTCCCTGGCTTAAATCAGAAATTTACGAATACTACTTTTTTCCACTTCGGTTTGTCTCCCCTCTTCTTCTGATCCCCAGTGACTTCGAAGTTGTATGAGGCTATGTAAACGATTTAGCAATTTGCTGTGTTGATGGCAAAGATGCAAGCTCACACAAAGCAGTATCAGTTTCTCTGATCATTGGAAGAAAGTTCGTCACAAACTAAATTATTCATAAGGTGACATCTTTCTATAAGAGATAATTCACACTAACTGTACTACTTCTAATTAAACTGATAAATTACACAGCACTTAGAGACGAAATTCTTACGTCAATATGGAGATATTACGATGTTAGAATTTCACAATCAGATGCTTACCCACTTTATTCTGGAATGTCCTTTCCAGCAGATTAAGTCTCAACTTCCAAAAGCAGTTGAACTACTTGTAGGTGGCCAGCAGTTTTCAATAGATGACCTAAAAGTATTCCTGTTCCTCAGATAGAAGAAAAGGTTATTCTAGTCTAGAATCTCCATACAGATTGAACAAACTCTAGCAAAAAAAAGTCAAGCAAATTCTCCTAATAATACTACAAATATAGCATGCTTTGATGAATTTCTCATCACCACTAGAAAACATTAAGAGCATATTTTTTTCTGCAGGTCACTAGGCAATGTAGGATTTCTCTCTGGAATATTCTGAACCTGAGTTGATTTTGGTCCAACACATCTGAATCTTGCCTGTTAGTGACATAATGAATAACTGAATAACATTCACATCTCAGGCCAAGAGTCTGACTGATCCCAGAGGCATTAAAAGGGCAATGAAGGAGTATAGCACAATGGAAAGAGCTTGAGTTTTAGAACTTTGCAAAACTAATTCTGGTGGTTTTGTGATTTGGGGTAAGTTTCATGTGATTGACTATCTGTATAATGGGGATAATACAGTTTACTACTATCTTTTTTATGACAATTAGATAATACACACATAATCAAAGACACATTCTGTACATAGTAGCAGCTTTTATCATATTAGCATCCAGGTTATAGAAGCAATCTTTGCTACATAATTATCAGCTGAATCATCATAAGTCTGAGTGCATATAATTCAATATTACCTATTATTGGAGAAGAAAATAATTATTACCAAGAATAAAAGATTTAGAAATTTCATTTACCCAGTTTCTATTTGTAAGTTAATGAGTCATTTTTCCTTTCTATCTAACTAAATCCAACATCAAGAGGAATCTAAAGCACATGTAAAAATCACAATATATACTTATCTCTGATTTTAATATATACTTATGAAATTACACTCTATTAGGACAGAGAAGATGAACCAATACCTAGTATGATATGAACACATTCAATAAATATTTGGTAAACAATAAATCTAGGTCAGACTCTTGTTTTTTCTATTTGGAAAGATATTACTTGCTAATATACAGGAATAAGGTTTTTCCTATTAAAATAATACAGTGTGGCTAAATGGATCCCAAAACTCTTGAGGACTCCTAGACATATGAATGGGTCATCCAGGATATTAAAAACTTAATTTGTAGATGGGATTTACTCTCAGAAAGGATTGTAAGCAAATCATGCTCTAGAGAATCAAACTTGACTTGGAAAAGCATCTTAAATTGTGGCAGCTGCTGAAATTTTGATTCTCCTCACTCCACGGTTCTCAGAAGGAACCGTGTATTAACCCATGCTGAAAATAAAATCCCAATTCCAACCTGGCATTTTTTTCTGTATTACAGTTCAGCTTAACATGGAGCTTCAGGGAACAAAGCTCATGAGAATCCTTGGAGGTATGTAATTCACAGATTACATTTTGAAGTAAATAAAGACCTTTGGGAGGCTGATTTAATGAAACGCAGTTGACACAGGACTCTCATTTCAGTAAAATAAATTTCAAAAGACAGGTTCTTCCACCATGAACAAAAATCTTTTCTCAGCTTCAATTTTCAAAAGGTAGTGGGAATCCTTTCAAACTTCCATGGTAAAAGTAACGCACAATGAGACTTTTTCAGAATTATGTCTGGGGCAGCTGTTAACACCTGGAGCGTGGAGATGAAATTCTCAAGAAGCACAACATGCAACCTGTAGTATGGTGTTGAGCAAATGTGTCCAGGCTGTTTGCCACCTGCTCATTAAACATTATTATTATTATTATTATTATTATTATTAATTATTTTGGTCATGCCAAAAAGCAAGTTGGGGTTGGAAGATTGAGGAGTCAGATTAAATAAAATATCATTATCATTACCTTGTTGGTTTCTCTCAATTCTATTAAGACACATAAAAAAGAAGGGCAAAAACAACATTTAATTTTACTTATCTTATTCAAATTCAAGTTTGATGCCATGGTTCAATACCATGTTATGTAAAGTTTCAATTCACTCAGAATGGCAGAAAAAAAATGAAACTCAGTTCTACCTATTTCTTATCTGTGTTACTTTTCTGTGACAATAATGAATACCTAAAATAATCAACTTATGGTTTGAATAAGTTTACTCTGGCGCAGTCTTAAAGCTTTCAGTCCACTGTCTGTTAGCCCTGTTTCTGGTGCTGTGCAAAGGCTTTACAGCACAAGGGCAAACATGGCAAACCAAGAGTGCTCAACTGATGGACAAGAAGTAAGAGAGAGGACAGAAGAGAGTGAGAATAAGGAAGAGGCTTGGGTCTCACTCTTTCCTTCCAGGACATGACTCCAATAACCTAAAAGTCTCCCACCAGGCTCCACCTCTTAAGCCTCTACCACCTCTAAAAGAGCATCACCCTGGAGACCAAGCCCTAACACATGGGATACTGAGGGTATTCAATAGCCAAACTCTGTATCATCCAAAGGTTCATCTTTAAATGTTTCCAAGTTTTGTTCCACAAAGTCCTAGACCTCCTCATTGCTGCATCCACTGCCCTAATCCAACTGGAGAAATATCATATTTATCTCATTTATAGGCTGCATTCCAGGTAAGAATTCAGTTGGAGATGGGAGAATGGAGAAGGAAGTAACAATCCAAAAAAAAAAATCTACTTCAAAATCAGTGATCTACTCTGTCCAAGTAATAACAATCTATGAGTACAAATTTCCTCAGTGGTAAGGAACTCTCCATTCTCAGAACAATTCATGCCTATTTTATACAACTAAATTGTTAAGTAATTTGTTCTTAACAGTGTGAAGATATCTCCATTCATGTGATTTCTACTCTAGTTCTATTCTTTCAGATCACAGAAGAGAGGGCTAAATCTTTCTAAAACGAGAGTCTTGGAAGGCAATCAAAAGCACACATGTCTTCTCTATTCCTCAGTAGGAAATGTATAGTTCTTTGATGCTTGGCCAGTTGCTCTAACTCAGTCATTCTCCTGCAGGCTCACTGCAAGGCTTTGAGTCTTTCAATGAGTTCTTTTAATTTCCATTGAAAACAGGTGCATAATATTTTCATAAGACATAGGAAACGCAAAGTCAGTATCAATCAAATATTTGAAGGTGTTTGATTTGCTCATGGTCTAGCTTGTACATAGCCTGACAATGGCATTATACAGTCATATTTTTTAAAATAAATTTGGTAGCAACAGGAGACTATATTGTAGGGCAGAAAGTGCAGTTCCACAGAAACACAGCTATCAGACTCTAGGACTTTAATGAGCAAATACATCCACCAATAATTTCTCACTGGTGTGTCATGCTTGTTCTAATGACAGTAAAGAATGAAGAAGGGTAGCCTATGATAATAACTCTAACCATCTCTTGTAAGTTGGATTTTTATCACCTACCCTAAGCAAGAAGTATGTAACTTGACAGCATGAGTGTTTTCTAAAATACATGTCATTGGAAAAATTTCCTTGGGTGAACAATATACAATGTATTTTCATGAAACCTAGATGGTAATAGTCAGTTGACAAGGAACTCTTGGACCAATCAAGAAATATGGTGAATGCACAATGTATAAGATTGCTGCAACCACAATATGGCGTACTCTTTCATGATCAAGTTATTTTTATAAGTAGTATTAAAATTATTTTATAAGTAGTATAAAATCATTTTATAAGCAATCCCCAGTAACAAAAAAATTATTCTATAGGTCATAATACATTGTAAAATAATGATTAAGTAGTACAATAAGTACGTGAACCAGTAAGAATCATCTGTTTTGGTACTCAAGTGCAGTCTGAGGATATAGCTCAGCAGCAGACACCTGCCTGGCAGGTTCAAGATCTTGAGTACAAAAAAAAGTGTTACATACAGCACATTATTATACTACTATACTTTTATAATACTAGAAATGAAGTAGGTTTGTTTATATCAGAATCACCATAAACACAAACAGATGAGTAATGCAAAGTGCTGAAACAATGAGATGATTATAATGTCAGTAGATGACAGGAATTTTTCGTTCCATTATGGTCTTATGGGACAAAACATCATATAAGCAACCTGTCACTGGCTATAGCACCATTATGTAGTAGATGACTGCATTACATTGTGATGAAAAGAAACAACTAAGGTTTTTGCAGTCATAAAAAAGGTTCAAATTTTATCTCCTCCTGGTTATCTTTGTAAATCACTCCATTGTTTTGCATCTCAGCTGACTCACACACTATAGACTATGGAGACTAATACATCTAACAAGCCTAGCAGTGGTTTGACACATACTCAGTGAATATTATAAAATCTATTATAAGTTTAAGCAGTGATAGCCTTTCATTTTTCTAACAATAATTTCAATGATATTCATTAGTAGCAGAGAAAGAGGAAATATCACGCAAATTTCCAGATGCTGAAATTTTAATACTTTTAAAACAAAATTTTTTCTGCTTTTGTAAAAACTTTATTGGTACATTTTAGATATACATAATGATAACATTCATCATAGGGAATATGTACCTTTACATGTTATATCTTGCTTCTTTTTTATTCCCATTCTCCTCTCCTCCTTTCAGTTCCTCTCCCCCTCACTATTTATGAATCTCTTATTCTATTTTATCCTTCTTTCATTTTTTAAAATTTTCCCTTCCTTCCTTTCCTCCTATCCCTCCTCCTTTGCTCCCCTTTCATTTTGAATAATTGACCTGGCCTTAATTAACACAAAGAGTGAAATTCTGTCGCTCCTTTACCTCAGTTCTAGAATTTTCCCTCAAAACGTTGGATTTGGTCAGATCTTTTGACTTGCAGAATATCACTATAGAAAGTACAGGTTACAATATGGTCAGCAACCCAGGTACAGAGTGATCAATTGTATGACAGTAGTTTGCAGATGAGGAAGTGGTAGTGACCTCCCATGAAGGCTGGTAGAGCTATAGCAAATGTCAGCTAAGAATAAAGTGTCGAGGGAAGAATTCAGAACAGACCACCCCTTGTTTACACTAGACCCACCTGAGAAAAGCAGAGAAGGGATGGCTGGTATTCTTCCATTTGGCATAGGAGTTAATGGTCCAGCAGACTAGAGAAAACTTACCAATACTATGCCCAAGATCCACCATCAAATCAGTCTTGAGGAAAGGTGACAGAGTACATGCAAATTCCATGTTTCCCCCACCCTGCTTAAAAATTTCCTGATGCTTCTGGCTGCTGTTGGATTAATGACTTCATATATTTTCTGCTTCTGACCTCCAGTGAACCCTAAAAGCAACAGCATAGTAGGGGACTGTAGTTTCCCCTTTGTTATATATTTTATAAAGAACTGGGAGAAGTTCAGAGGTTCTCAACACAAACAAATAATAAATATTTGAGGAGGTGGAAATGTTAATTACTCTGATTCAATCATTATCATATATGTGTGTAAATAATACATGTATGTAGTTATCTTACTGTATCACACAAATGTACACAGTTATTATATGTCAAATAAAAATAAGCTATATAATATCATCTAGAATGAGTCTGTTGGCATGGCCCAAGAGCTGGGGAATTCTTTGTTGAATACAGTCCAGAGTTTAACACATAAACTTGGCGGCATACATTTTAACTGCTCAATTCAGCTGTACTAAACAATGAATGAATAGTTGAGGGATAAAAAGACAGATAAGGATGAGACCAAACTAAGCCAACTTGTCATTGACTTCTAAATGACAGTAGCTGCACAATTTTATCAAGTATTTAGGATCATTAAAAACATTTGGTATATCCTTTTTGAAAGCTCATAAGCATATGTTCATACAATCACTGATGACTATGAACAAGTTCCTACTTTGAAATTCAGAGAAAAGTCTACTGAGAGAATTACAGCTCCATAAGCATTTCCAGGCTTCTTTAATGCCAGAAATTTGATTTTTCAGACCAATAAGCATTCATCAGCAGCTTGATGGTCTCTCCAAGGCCCTATCTTCTATAATAAGGATACTTACAATATTTATTATATAAATGCATGACTATGTACCATAGTCATATTAATTATAAATGGTTGTGATTTTCAAATATACTTTAGCTGAATTATATGAGTTTCTAAAATGGAACATTTAAACATTACATGATTGAATTAAAACAGCTGGTGGGCTTGATAGAATAGGAAGAGATTTAAAAACTAGCATTTCAATTTTGTGTGCATTTGAGAATGGTAATTGTTTAAGAGAAATTTTTAAATTATTGACCCCAAGATGAATTCATCATCAATGAATCTTAAATCAATAAAAAATTAAGTGAATATGTATTATATGAAAAACTATTTTGTTAAACATTGGATAAACAGAGAGGTATAGAGCCAAATTCAGAATTAAAGAATTTACAAAGCAAGTATTATTCAAATATAAACTAATATCAATGTTTAATAACAACTCAGGGCTACTAGATCATCTTGAAGACATTTGAAATTTTTAATTAGGAGTTCAACCATACCTTTAAAATTTAAGATTTGACACCAAAATGAATGAGTCACAATTTGCCCATCATCTGGCTGACAGTAGGACTCAGGAACAATTTATTAAGCAAGTAAATGAGGAAGTTATTGTATGAAGTTATTCAGTGACTATACACATCTAATTATAGGATCCAGATATCCTAACTCTTAGCCCATTTGATCAAATGGTCTTTAGTTGCACACTATGTCTGTAAAATTAAGACATATGTTAGTTTTGGCTTAAAATATTATCTTGATATAATGGTAGATGCATATGCATTTATAAAAGTTAAAACAGGGAAATCCTATATATCCTTTATTATTTTGCCCTAATGATAACATATTTTAAAATTTTAGTGTAGTGTAACATGAAGATGCTGACCTAGATAGTCAAGATATAAAACATTTTCACGTCATGTGATAGCTCCTGTTGCACTTCTAAAGCCTACTCAGATCCTTCTGCCACACCTCCTTTTTAATTCCTAGAGATCAATAATTGTTCTCTATTTATAGAATTGTGTCCTTTCAGCAATGTCATATAAATGGAATCATGCAATATGTATGCTTTGAAGATTGGCTTTTTTACTTGGTATACTCTTTCAGCAATTAATCCAAGTTGTGGCATAGATCAATAATTTGTTTTTACTGCAGAATAGTATGCCTTGGTACCTATCTACTTTTAGTCATTTCCTCATTCTAGGATACCGGAATTATTTCTAGTTTTGGATTATTATGAATAATGCTGTTTTAAACATTCATGTACAGGTTTTTATGTCAATGAAAGTTTCTATTTATCTGGTTAAGTGTTCAGAGGTGTAATTTAGTCCTTGTGGGATATTTGGTTTGCAAATATTTTCTCCCAGTATATAAATTGTCTTTTCAGCTCATCATGGTATATTTTGTTTTACAATTCTATTAAATATAATTTATTACATTTTTTCTTTTCATAGATAGAGTGTATTTTTGTTGTAAAGTCTGAAAACATAGCTTCACACTCCTCACTGAGATTTTTGGCTTATATTTGAACAGTTCCATAATTTTACATTTAACTTCGTGAAAATCTTGAGTTAGGGTTGAATATTCATCTCCATTAATGTGGCTTGTCTTTTTATTTATTTAGATTTTCCTTGGTTTATTATAGCAGAGTTTTGTAGTTTTTGGTGTATAAGACTTGTCCATGTGTTTTTAGTATACTTAAATAAATGTTTTGAATGATTTTAATTGGCATTGTACTTTTTAGGTCCATGAATTCATTACTAGGATTCAGAAATGTAATTTATTGCTTATGTTTATTTTGACATACTGAACTCATTTCTGAAAGTTTTTTTTTCTATAGACTCCTTAAGACATCCTATGTAGGCAATATGGTCATCTGCAAATAGACACAATTTTATTTCTTGATATCCAACCTAAATGTTTCCTATTTCCTTTCCTTGCTTTGTTAAATGAGCCCAAACTTTGAGAACAATCTTCAGTGATGAGAGTGTACATCTTTCTATCATTTCTAGTTTTGGGGAAGAAAGTTGATATTTTTACTATTAAATGTAAACTTAGTTTTGGGTGTTTTTATCATCATATCCTTCTATTTTTATATTTTAATTATAAATGGACATTGAGATTTTTCAAATGCTTTTGCCTGCATCACTGAGATACTCATGATTTTTCTTATCTAGCTTGTTTATATGATGGATTATATTTACTGATTTTTCTAAAATTGAACTAAATACATAAATTAGCATGTATTTATACTACTATGTATATATATATTTAATAACTTAAATACATAACTAAATATATAACTAAATAGTTAAATATATAACTAAAACCAAAATGGTTATATCTTACATGTTATTGAATTTTATTTTCTAGTATTGTAAGTATTTTATATCTGTATTCATGAAGAATGTTGGCCTATGGTTTTATTTGTTGCAGGAAAGTAGCTTTAAAAATGTTTTGGAAAATGTTTCATTCTTTTCTATTTTTTGGAAACGATTATCTGAGAAAGCAAGGTACGGGGGTATACACCTGTAATTTCACCTATTTGGGAGGAGAAGACACAAGGGTCATGAATTTAAGACCAATCTTGGCAACATAGCAAATCTTCACCTCAAACCAAAAATAAACTGATACACAAATGAACAAATAAATGAAAAAATTAAGGACTATAGGGAGCGGCGTGATAGCCTCATTGCTGCCGCCCCATCCCGCCCTCCTGTGGGCATTTGGTGTGTCTGCCTACATTACCCATGATCCTCTCTGCCTGGCCGGACATGACTGTGACCTATCCAGTCTCTCCACAACATCTCTGCCTGATGACGACAATTTCCTGCCCTCACCCTATATAAAGCATGTTCACTTCCTCAATAAACGAGACTTGATTGGAACTGCTCAACTTGTCTCCATCTCTTTTTCCTCTTGCCCTGCCCACCATCCCGGTTCCCCCTCCAGGTGAGACCCACGGACTGATCCGCGGGCCGGATCAAAGGACTATAAAAATTTTTCTTGGTAGTAAAGACTGAAATCAGAACCTATTCACTGAGCTACATCTCAGCTCTTCTTACATTTTTTCCCCAGATCAAGTGAAACATAAAAACATTATTTCTCTTTAGATTCCTACACTTTCCAGTTATCATTGTCTTAAGTATTTTTCTAAATAGACTTAGGCCCACATCAAACAGGTCACAATTTTTTGCCTCACCCTTTAGACATAATTTTAAGAACTCTGAAAGATAATCTATTTTACTAACATGTATTTTTATTTACTTGTGTTCTTTATTTTTTCTTTATGTTCAAAATATCTTCCTTTATTTTTTGTGTTTAGAGAACTTCCTTTTTTTCCATGCTTTTAGCATGGGTAGTTCAACGACCAATTTTTAGTCTTCCAATATCTGAGTGTCTTGATTTCTCCTTCATTCCTGATTGTCCTGGATATGGGATTCTAAGCTAATAATACTTTTCTGGCAACATTTGAAAACAGCTGTCACACTTTCTTCCAGCTTCGCTGATTTTTGATGAAAGATCTACCACTTATAAATCTTATTTGATTCTTTTATTTTAACTTTATTTTAGTTTAATGTATGTTAACTTACTAATTTCAACTTCATGTATTTTAATTTAAATTTATTTTAACTTGCTTCTTTTGACACACCCTTTTTGTGTAAAAGTGGGTGCTGTTATTCGGAAAGACCTCCACTGACACCCCTTTGCCTAGACCAAGCAGGAAATGCCTCACTATCGCTCCTTACTAGGATATCGTTGGCACTGTGGTGGAAGAGTACCCTTGTTATTTGTTATTTGTCAGTAGAAGTACAAGCCTCAACTCTCCACTTGCCCTTGTGATATCACTGTACTCATTAAGCCAAGTCCAGGCTTCCCCTTGGATGTGCTCCTGGAGGGACATGGAATTTTTCTGGAAAACTGGGCTGGGATTGAGTCCCAAAGTTTTATGCCATCCTAGGCTTCTGCTTTCCTAGTTCTGTGTCTAGAGACAACAAGGTTTGTTGTTTCTGTTTTCTGCACCTATTGTCATTTCTGAGTTGCTGCCTTCCTTAATTCCAAGTCTGCGATATGTGAAGTACAAGAAAGAAGACCAGGAAACTCACACCATGTTATTCCTTGCATTGTAAATCCCCTGGCCATCTTGTCTCTATTTTTAAGGGTTCCCTGATAGATATGATGGAATTTTAAGTGTAATAAATAAAAGGAATAGGAAAAATTGGAATACATGTCTGATCTATCTTTACCACTGTTCAGTTTCACAGTTTTTTTCTGTGAAACTGAACTGTTGTTAAAGAATAATGCTCCTCTCTACTTGAATGCTAAAATTTAACCTTTTTCATAATGTAACTGAAAGTCCCCAAAAGATATGTGTCATGTGCCCTAGTGTACCAGAGTCTTTTACCATAATAAACCCTGGTTTCTAAGCAATTTATACTCTCACATATATATTTATGCATTACCCCAAAAGTTATTCACAGAATCTGTACCACTCCTATAACTTGTAATGAAAGTATCAATGTCTAAAACTGCATGTGATCTCAAGATAGTCTGAAGAATCAAACAAAAATTAGGATTTCCAGATTTTTTTAACTCCCTACAAAGTTGAAAAGGATAATTTCACTCCTAAATATGCCATTGTTTGAAATTTGGACTCCTACACAATTCCATATATTTCTGAAGAGTAGCCTGTTACATTTCCCTCAACATAAGCCAAAAACAAGTTATGGTACGGAAAGTCATTTTTTACATATTTTTTTCTTATATATATTCCTACTGTTGCCTATAACTGAAATACTTCTTCTTCCCTTAAATAGAAAAATGCCCTATACATATCAAAAGATACAAATAACTAAAGCAACTGAATTACTTTCTTATATTATCTCCATGAACTCCTATCCCAAACCACTCAAAGATGACCTGACAGTCGTTTAAGGACAAAAAAATACATGCTCACTTCAGCAGTACATTAAATAGAAGAAAAAAATATATTTCTGAAGAATATAAATAAAAAGTTAAATTAGTAATTATATGCCAAGTTCTAGATCATGAAAAAAATCCTTATTAATTATTTATCTTTAATTTTCAAATGCTAAAAGTATAAGTAACTCGGCCCCAGAAAATATAAATAGCTTATTCCATGTTATTTTTGTAGCAAGTAGTGATTCTGATACAAAAATCTGGATGTCTCAACTCTGAACATTTGACCATGTTAAGGCAATTTTGGTGAGATAAGCATTTTATTTCATATACATATCCAAAAAAATTATCTATAGAATAAACTGGAAAAGAGTGACAGGAAGAAAAGTTGGAAAAGTAACTGCTGCAACAAACTAAACTACAAAAACAAGCAACCTCATGAAATGTTTGCAGATAAGGCGAGGTGCTCATTTTATAATAGCATATATTTAAAAGACAACTAGGAAGAAAAGATTTATTTCTTTCAACAATCTAACAAGATAAAATTCTATTTATTCTTGCTTTAACAACTAAAGTGCTTACTCTGTGGTAGTTTCAAATTCAATAATTAGTAAGTGGTAAACAAGCTAGATATAAAGTTGCCTAATAGAAGTTTCCTTACAGCAGCCACTAAAAGTATCAAGAAAGTGATTCTTAAATAGTCAACTGGTAAGTAAAAGCATTTGAGGATTAAAGGTCAAATGAAAAACATTCTAGCAGCAGAGATTATTAGAAATTCTATTTATTACTATTTTCTTTGCTTATAACAACATATAGCACATAGTAGGAATTTACTACATGTTATGTAACTTCCAAAAATAATTTCCCTAATGACCAACAAAACTCTCAGAGGAAAATTTGTAGGGAGCGGTGTGATAGCCTCACTGCTTCCACCCCATCCCGCCCTCCTGTGGGCATTTGGTGCGTCTGCCTACATTACCCATGATCCTCTCTGCCTGGCCGACATGACTGTGACCTATCTGGTCTCTCCACAACGTCTCTGCCTGATGACGACAATTTTTGCCCTCACCCTATATAAAGCATGTTTACTTCCTCAATAAATGAGACTTGATTGGAACTACTCAACTTGTCTCCATCTCTCTTTTTTCTTGCCCTGCCCTCCATCCCTGTTCCCTCTCCAGGTGAGACCCACAGACTGATCTGTGGGCCAGATCAAGTGGCGCCCAAACGTGGGGCCTGGCACAAGAGATTTCAATGCGGGACTGTTCACGGGAGTAAATCGCTGGCCAGTGTGACTGTTTCGGGACTTTGTCCCTATGATCCGAGCAGACAGCCACCTTACGTCTCACCTGAATCACGGTAGGTGAACGGATCTATTTTCCTTATCGGCATGGGGCAAGTACTTAGTGAGCACAAATTGTTCGTGGATGGCCTTAGGGAGGCACTCAAGGTTAGAGGGATTAAGGTTAAAACCAGGGATTTATTACAGTACTTTAAGTTCATACATAAGATATGCCCTTGGTTTCCTTTAGAGGGCTCCATTGATATAAAGAGATGGAAAAGAGTAGGAGATGCTCTCAAAGATTATTACAGAGTTTTTGGTCCAAAAAAGATCTCAGTAACTTCTTTTGCATATTGGACTTTAATTTCTGAGCTGCTGACCCAGAGTCATTCAGACCCCCAAATTAATGAAACGCTTATTCAAGGGGAGGCTGCATTGCACTCCTCCCGCAATCCTACCCCAAAGCCACCATCAGATACATTCAATGTGCCCAGTCACCCCAGCTCGGTGATTCTTGATATTCCGGAGCCCCTTCAAGATGGTGACTTGCTGCCACTTCCTCTTTCTGGAGTGCACGAGGGCACCCAAAATGGCACCGCCCTGTATGGCACTCAAAATGGCGCCGCCCTGTCCAATACTCAAAATGGCGCTGCCCTTTCCAATACTCAAAATGGCGCCGCTACACTCCCTCCTCCATATCGGCCGATATATCCTGACCTTTCCGATTTCCAGGAAGTTGA